>JANHFO010056087.1:0-10449 GCA_032468095.1 Pareas carinatus
ACCCAGATTGTTGGGGGCAATAGGCTGATTTCTGTAAACTGCTTAGAGAGGGCTATAAAGCACTGTGAAGTGGTATATAAGTCTAACTGCTATAATGGAATAGAACAGAACAGAACAGAATAGAATAGAATAGAGTACAGTGGAGTGGAGTGGAATAGAATGGAATGGAATGGAATAGAATAGAATAAAATACAGTGGAGTAGAGTGGAATAGAATAGAATAGAATAGAATTTATTTATTTGCCAAGTGTGTCTAAACACCCAAGGAATTTGTCTCTGATGTACATGCTCTATTCTTAAATATAGGCTATAACTAACAAACTGTGATTACAATCATAAGATACCATCATAATCATAAAGTACATTCATCATGTCATGTACTTATTAGATGTAATCAACAAACTGTGATCCTAATCATAATTACATTCATAGTCATAAAGTACATTCCTCCTGTCATCATGTTTATAAAATGCAATCATCATGTCACAACCCATGTCAAAAGATTTGTGACAAAACCTGTCACAATTCATTGTGAGTTTTGCATTTTTGGGGGGGTTGTAAACCTAAAAGTCTGATCTGTCTATCTTTTAAATAGTGCAAGTAGCTTTGGAAAACGTTTTTTTTTAAATTGTAGTCAAACATGTATGAGAAAACCAATATAAGTATAAACATATCATATAAACATATACCGTAGTTATTTTTAAAATGAGATTAGAGTGCAGGAAGTAAACAAATGGTCTGAATTTCCACTTGGCCTTCGGTTTGCAGACAGTTAGTATCTCTGATTAGAGAGTCGCTCGTACACAACAAAAGGTTGTGATGGTATGTGGGAATGACCTTGGGAGATTGAAGGAAGAGCTACAGATCAGACATCTGTATGCAAAAGTTATCTCAGTAAAAATAAAAGAGAGAAATGCCTTCAGACTTTCAAGGTTCTGCTAATGCCCCTTACAATAAAATAGTCCTTGACTTATAACCGCCATGGAGCCCTAAATTTATGTTGCTATATGAAACGTTTGTGAATTTTGCCCCATTTTGTGACTTTTCTTGCCACAGTTGTTAAGTGAATCACTGCAGTTATTAAGTTAGTAACATGGCTGTTAAATGAATCTGGTTTCTCCATTGACTTTGGTTGTCAGGAGGTCGCAAAAGGGGGGTCACATGACCCTGGAACACCTCGCCTGTGATAAATAGGAGTCAGTGGCCAAGCCTTCGAATTTTTATCATGTGACCATGAAGGTTGTGTGAGGAACGGTCATGTCACTTTTTTCAGTGTCATTGTAACTTTGAATAGTCGCTAAATGAATGGTTGTATTCATTGTTTGTTTCATTCTTGTCTAGACTTCAAAAGATTATCAGAGTCTTTTCAAGTAGTAAAAAGGCCTTTCTCCTCACTGTGGATGCCAAAACTACACATCTCTTTCTCGGCAATAGGGTAAAGGTAAAGGTTCCCCCCAAACACATGCGTGCTAGTCATGTCCGACTCTAGGGGGCGCTGCTCATCTCTGTTTCTAAGCCGAAGAGCCAGCGCTGTCCAAAGACGTCCCTCTGGTCATGTGACCGGTATGACTAGACGCCAAAGGCCCACGAACACTTGTTACCTTCCCACCGAAGTGGCCCCTGTTTTTCTATTTGCATTTTTACATGCTTTCAAACTGCTAGGTTGACAGAAGCTGGGGTGAGTAACGGGAGCTCACTCAGTTAAGTCGCACTAGGGATTCGAACTGCCGAACTGCCGACCTTCTGATCGACAAGCTCAGCATTTTTATCTGCTCAGCCCCCCTGCCCCCCCCTTAGCAACAAGGTTACTCTTCATTTAATGCTGTAATTATATAAGAAAAGAATGATCACCCGACATGTTCATATATACTTATGAGAAGGACAGAGTTCCACGAACTGATTTCTTCACCCACAGCTTGCTGCTGTTGCACGAGAACATCACTTTTCATGTTTGGTTGAATGCAGGGACAATCTTCTCTAACCTTGTCATTTTTATCTTGTTGTAAGACGCCTAGTGTCTATTGATGGTGAGATAGGTGTTATATACGTTTGAATAAATAATAAATAAAACTCAGAATGAAAGAGGTGCAGGGTTACCACATTCAGACAGGAAGTTTCAAATTGGTAAGGGCGGATTAGGTTTCCTGTACAATTAGCTGTTTTATAAAAATGGAAGGATTATTTTTTCGTTCTGCTATTTTAAGAGCTGCTGCTGTTATCCAAATTTAACAGCCGGACCAATGCAATTTCCTCATACGATGGGCTCCTCTTTCACTCCTTTTGTGTGTGTGTATGATTCTGTAATCCCTTAATTTGCGGTATAGACGGGGTGACTGGATATTGCTGAGCATTTACTGACCAGGTGCCCTTCCTGACACCATGCAGAGTTCGCAGCAGGTATTTTTTTCTTTGCATCCTAGGAGAGAAACATATTTGCTACCCAGGATTAAACACTCAACCTTTCAAGTGGAAGGCGAGCATCTTCACCACTAGCACACCAGTTGCTCATGGTCCTCCTTCACTGTGGTCTTTAAAATCATCCTTATGACATCCAATTAACACTTATACTGATGGTGTGTTCTTAAATAGCGTAGGAGATGACTAGCTGGAGCCGAATCCTGGGCTCAAATGTGCTATCAGTTTGGAGTTGTTACGCTTCCACAAGAGACCTAAATCCAGACCCCCATGAATTCTATTGACTCTTATAGAGTGCCAATTTGCCTTGAAGTTTAGTAGATTGGGCTATTGTATATAGGTAGCATGTAACAGATTTGTAGTGTTTTGAGCTAAACTCCTGTTCTTGTTTAGTTGTGCCTGACAAATAGGTCCAACCACATGCACTCAAAATGAGTAGGTTTTCTCTTTTTCATCCAGGAGTCTCGCTTTCACCACATTTTCCCACTCTGGGAAAATCATCTCAGGCATTCTACGGTATGTGGAGAGGGAAAAGCACGAAACCTGTAGCTAAATAAATAAATCTAGTCCGAGTTCTTGCACTTAAGTACTTCTCGTATGTCACAGTGGTACTCCAGTTGGTACAGTAGGTGAGTTGTGGGTCAGTAATTTGTTACACATAAATGTGCGCAAAAACCCTGATGGCTGATGGTCATGTTTCCACTTCTAGAGAAGCAATTTAAGACTAGAGAAGTTAAGAGTGAAGAGGGTAGAGTGTAATCTCTTTGCCTGCTCGAGGTGTCTCCATTTCAAAATCAAGATCTCTCCAAGGAGTCCAAATTGTTTTTATATTGTGAAAGAGTATTTCTTTGTAGAATTATGTATATATTGTCTTCCAGTCCCACAAATACTTTTAAGATGGTTCACAATGAGGGTGGATTGATTTAAATCAACTTGATTTAAATCACTAGTGAAAAGACTTGATTTAAATCACTAGTGAAAAGACTTGATTTAAATCAGGCTGGATAAAAAAAGATGATTTTTATCAAATTTATTTTAATAAAATGCTTTTGAAGTAAAAATCTATCTAAAGATAGTTTTTTATTTAAGATATATTAATAATTTAATTTATTCAGCATGAAATAGAGTTATATAGCATGAGGCTGTATAGTCTGTAATATTTACATTTTTGATAAACTCAATTTCTCTCACACTTAAAGCCTACTACAGATGCATTTCTCTTCAAACAATCGTACAGCTTGTAGTGTACATAGATTTGAAAAACAATGGGATAAAGGAATATTCCTGAACTTTGTTTTATCTCAAGGTTACTGTGAAATTGTGTAATTGCATCAATGCAGTGCATGCTATCTCGGCTTGTAGAGCTTGGATTCATTGAATGAGTTTACCAAAATGTAAACAATCTCATGCTATATAATAAACTCCATTTTATGCTGAATAAACTAAATTATTAATGTAATCTTAAATATAAAACTATATTTAGATAGATTTTTACTCCAAAAGCATTTTACTAAAATAAATTTGATAAAAATAGAAAAAATCAATTTAAATTTTAAAAAATCCAATGTTTTTGATTTTTTTAAAAAAAATCATCTATTTTTATCCACCCTATTCACAATGCTAAAGCCCAATCATGGTATAATTGGAAAAAAATTAACCTTTTGTAAACACACAAAAAAGAAATTAACAGCTAGAATAATTCATATGTGATTGAAATATGCTTCTTCCTTCCTGGAAACTGCCTCTGTTTTGTTGTCCATCACACTGCTCCCCCAGTAGACACAATCCATCATATACAAAATAGCTAGCTGGTGAGGCCCTCTCAAATGGACTGGGGTAGGTGGTTTTTGATATAGGACCCTCTCAAATTATTTATAAATAAGGACCTGATTTTTTAATTAGCAGCATATATTAAGAGTGAACTCTTGCAGATTGTCCAGGATTAGTATAACAAGATTTTAAAAGCAAGCATCTCAAACTATTCTGGTCTCCACTGGTGCCAGTTGTTGTTTCCATATATTATTTAAAGGAAGCCTCCCAGAGAAACCATTGCATTAAGTCAGGCATATATAATATTGAATTCTTTTCCAGGATGTTGTGCTAATGGCCTGATTTGTGGTTTATTGCTATATACTTTTAACAATAATTGATAGCAGATAGATGATATTTATGACGTGAATGTTCTTTTTTCACTGTTCCTTGTAATTCTTTTTTCCATTTTCTTTTTATCCTTCTGTACTCCAGATTGAAGTTCGTTTATAATCTCTTCCAATTCTGGCTGTTTTGTATTAGTGTCAAAGTGCTTTTAAATAGCTTATTTCTTCATTTCAAATTTCATTTCATTAAACTGAGGTTTTGCTCCATTGCTTTCCAAAGCAACACATTTTATCGAAACCTTATGGACTATGATCTCTTCTGCTGTATTATTTCTGTTCTGCACACTTAGAAATCTACGTATAATTCTACAATTAAAGGTAGAAGTGTTGTTTCCAACAAGGAGAGTAAGTAAGAGTTGAGATTGAGTATAGTCTTATCACTCAAAGAAGCATAACTTTGGAGGTATTGATAGGAAGCCGTCTTATCGCAGCTGTTTTTGTTTCTCATTACTCTCCAGTTTAATGTTCAGATTAATTTTTAAATTATCCTGATAAAAGGTCTGTGTCCCTCATTTTGGAGGCGCCCTCATGTGGAGGAAAAAGGAAGTCCATGTGAGTTTCTAGCTATGATTGTAAGAATAGTGCTTCTTTTTTCACTTAGAACCCCTTCCTACTTTTAAAAATTATGGGAGACCCCGAAGGAACTTTTCTTTGTATGGGTTATGTTTATCAATATTTACTGTATTAAACATTCTTGATGGGATTTTATTATTGTATTATTTTTCATCATAGGCTAGCAAATAATTTGATTTTGCAGATCCCTGAAAGAATCTTGGGGTAGTCCCAGGGTTCCTAGTATGGAATGAGCCAACTGGCTGTGGCCAGCTCACCATGGGACAACTCACTGCAGGACAATTGAACAATCCAATTTAATTATTTAAAACAAATAAACAAAATTACTTTAAATTTTGTCATTCACATTTCATTTTGTTCCTCCTTTTGCATTCTAGTTGACTATGGCAAGTTGACCATGGCAAGTTGACCATGGCAAGTTGACCATGGCAAGTTGATCATATCAAGTTGACCATGGTAAGTTGACCATGGTAAGTTGACCATAACAAGTTGACCATGGCAAGTTGACCATAGCAAGTTGACCATGGCAAGTTGACCATGGCAAGTTGACCATGGCAAGTTGACCATGGCAAGTTGACCATAGCAAGTTGACCATGGCAAGTTGACTATGGCAAGTTGACCATGGCAAGTTTGCTGCGGTGAGCTGGTCATGGCAAGTTGTCCTAGACCCTCCTAGGACCCCATTTTGAAAAACACCGCAATGAAGTATTTTGAAGGGCTCCACATCAAACTACGCTCTTTCCCCAGTCCAAATTTTTGCATAAAGGTTTGTGCAGGAGATTTATCTTTTTTCTAAATATTCAGCAAAGGCAGGATTTCTTTAACTGGGTTTTTTTCTCAAGGCAGGGGAAAGATGACTGAAGTGCTCACAAAATGAAAGTAGCCAGAAAACCTCAGCCCAGATTATGCATCCACTACAGAATAAAGAAGGGTTGGGAATCAATATAAAAGAGAAATCTTAAAAAATTATGTTGTCAGAGCTGCTGCACTTTGGAAATGGCTACAGCCTCAGCAGCTGTTATTTTTACCATCTATTAAATTGGGGAGGGATAGTAGGAGAGAAGTAGTAATGAAGCCTCTTGGTATGGTTCTGCAGCATTATTCAAGTAGTCCTCGACTTATGACCATAATTGAGCCCGCAATTTCTGTCGCTAAGGGAGACATTTGTTAAGTGAGTTTTGCCCCATTTTATGACTTTTCTTGCCAGAGTTGTTAAGTGAATCACTGCCGTTGTTAAGTTAGTAATATGGTTGTAAAGTGAATCTGGCTTCCCCATTGACTTTGCTCAACAGAAAGTCGCAAAAAATTGTTCACATGACTCTGGGACACTGCAACCGTCATAAATATGAGTCAGCTTCCAAGCATTTGAATGTCGATCACGTGAGCATGGGAATGCTGCAACAGTCGTAATTGTGAAAAAACACCCTAAGTCACTTTTTTCATGGCTGTTGTCAATCTGAACGGTCACTAAATGAATCATTGTTAAGCCGGGGACTACCTGTAAACCAAGTTGAGGTTTTGACTTGGTTTGAGCTTGGAGCTGAGGAGCAGGACAGGCTTTGAATGCGGAGATTGGTGCCAGCCATACCGTTTCCAAAATTCTTCTCCATCCCTTTTTCAGATCACCGTGTGAAATCTAGGTCAGAAAATGAAGTTAGATGGAAAAACCATGATAAACATCGTCTTTCTCCTGTGCGGGAAGCCAGGCAGCCAGTCTGCAAGAGTCAATATTTAATCTAGCTCAGCGACTTCAAACTGTTGCCAGAGCACAACCTATTCTAAATCGAAGCCCTCCAGATATGTCAGCAACATGTTTTCCAGAATTCCTAGGCAAGAGAAAACTGGCTGGGAATCGCATTAGGAAAGACTAGGCTAGCTTTCCGCAGGTTTCCCCCCCCCTTAGATTGTTTCCTTCTGCATTTGTTAACTCTTCTTTTATCAGTTACAGTCCCTAAATTTTTATCTCTTCCTTGCTCCTCTTACCTTATGTGGAGTTACTTTGGCTTTAAGCTCCCCCATTTGTAAGGTTCTTTTTCAATGGGCAACTGGATTGTTTTCCCTTGAGGAAGAAGACGTTTTGCTTCTCATCCAGGAAGCTTCATCAGTTCATCGCCAACTGATGAAGTTTCTTGGATGAGACGTGAAACGTTTTCTTCCTCCTCGAGGAAAAACAAACCACCTTTGAGCCAACGGTGACCTGGATGACTGAGAATCTCCACAGACATTTCTCCGTTTTCTAATTTCCCCAGTCTTCTTTGTAGAATTCAGTCCCTGAAGACTACTACTACCATTCAGGGCTGTGTCAGGTTTTAGTCCATAAAATTTTAGACACTGATTTCTCTCTTTCCTAAAGGAATTAGACTGCATATGTTCTCAGAGCTTTGTTCTAACAATTCAAATGTTTATAAACAATCTTTCCTACCTTGTTCCATCAATGCTCTCACAGCCTGTTCCACAGAAATTAAAGCATCTTAATGGCTGTGTTTTTCTCTTTTCTTTCCTCCTTATCTTTAATTCAGAAAAAAGCCTTTTTAATACTACTACTACTACTAATAGTAATAATAATAATAGTAATAATAGTAACAACAACAGTAACAACAACAACAACAACAACAATAATAAGCTAGACTCCCTGACCTTGTTTTCAAAGCAACTGCGTTATATAAAACAATGTTGGCTTGATGCATTTGCAAAGGAGACCTAATAAGGATTCAATCAAAGTGCAATGGCACATACCAGTTCAAATATGTTAGTGTGCATATAGTTGGGTCATAAGCCGTCAGTAGACAGCTACGATATCCCACATTGAGACATTTACTGATGTAAACTGGGGTTCTGTTCCATTAATGCTGCATTTTCAGATGTTGTTAATAAGATGAATTGCCTTGCCTCTACAACTCTTGATAATTCACAATCACAGCAACGGCTGTTTGGAGTAGGATTTTTCTGAGAGATGTTATCCCAAAATATCTGCAGAGAACGTGGTTGTAGAATCCTGACTTAGATCTATCTATAACAGTGATGGCGAACCTTTTAGAGACCAAGTGCCCAGAAGAGTTGTGGCTAATGAGTCGCGGGTCATGATGTCATCACCTGGCGCCGCTACTCCTTTCCGAGCATGCGCATGGCCCCTCTGTGCACTGTTATCCAATGCTCAGCTCAGGCGCGATGCTGGGGTGACTTGGCTCGTGTGCTGACAGAGAGGGCTCTGCATGCCCACTGGGGCACACCACTTCGCCACCCCTTATCTATAGGGTCTTCAGGAATGGGATCACAGCCAGCACCTTTGAATAGCTGCTGGATAATATGCCTCTAGAGGGGCCCTGAAGCCCATGGGCCACACAATGGAAGAATGAAGGTTGGCCGGCTCTCCTTTCTGTGTAGTTGTGGTTTTTTTTCTATCATTACCTGATGCTTGACTCAAGAATGCATTTTGTCCTGGAACAAACAACCAGAGAATTTAGAGAAGACAAAGATGACTGAGGCTCTTAGGGTGATGCATCTCATTCTCAAAAGAGATAGACTTCCTACTCTGATTTGCTTAAAGGGAGTTATTCCTACTAATGTGCTGATACAAGTAAAGTCAAATGCCAGTCCATTGATCAGTTGATTGGTCAGTGAAATAAAATAATACAGTGGTAAAGCCATGTCCATCTGCCACCTGGAACGGCGCTGTTGGGTTGAGCCTCATAATGTCAATTTGGTATTTGTAGCATGGCTTTTTGTGAAGCAAGCAAGAAACCAAGATTCCCTCTGCAATTTCCTTTCAATTCACCAGGTGAAATTATTGATTCCATTGTTTCAGCCAATCGTGAAATATAGATGTTACGTTCTCGGTCCTTAGGCATGGAAGACACCACACCGGTTATAGAACAGAACACAGGTTTATTGGAGCAAAGCACAGACATATCTTACAGCAAGCAAAAACACGTGCAAAAAGCCCAGCAATTCTGCTGCACAACAAGCTTATATACAGAGTGGCCTCTAGGAGGCAGCCAATAGCCAGGATGGTGCAGTGGTTAAAAGCAGCACTGCAGGCTATTTCTGCTGACTGCCCCAGTTCTACATGTGGCCCACAGATTCTCCCCCATCCCATTTAAGAACAGGCCTTAATATTTTCTTCTCTCTCCATGACTTTATTGTTAGGCTTGTGATAGTGGTTGGGAATACAGGTAGTCCTTGCTTAACGACTAGTCACTTAGCAACCAATTGAGGTTACAACAGACCTCCCCCAAAGCCACGTACACGACCTGGAGTCCCAACAAATGCACTTAACCCCCATAGTCACATGATTGCATTTCTGGCAGCCAGCTTCTCTTCACATGATGTTTTTGCCTGTATCTGAGAAATAGCCGCTACAGGAATACATTGATTCGCTTAACAATTGCTGGGTCCAGTTAGCAACCATGGCATATGCTTTATGAGTGAGTGCTGCAAAAAAAGTTATAAAACTGGATCCTATCACCTGGATGTCTCAACTTATGGCTGTCATGATTTAGGATGGAAATTTCGGACTTAATTGTAGTTCTAAGACAAAGACTGTAAATATTTTTAAGAAGGGAGAACAACCTTTCTCAGCTGGTGTCATCCAGAAGTGTCAGGACTGTAGCAGCCAAGATTTTGATGGGTGTCATGTTCTAAATATTACTCTGGTTTTATCCAAAGAATAGAAACAGAGAGCCAAATCTGGTCCTTTGATGTTTTAATTAGAATTAAAGCTTTTATTTTTTTAAAAAAAAACATCTTGTCAGGATGTTTCTTCCTGAACACCAGAATGCCAGAAAATTACCTCCCATAAATAGAACACAGTAGGTGGAAATGGATGTCAGCATACTTAATTTCGGGCCTCTTGGCTAGACCTCCAGAGATAAAATACTATTAAAAAAATTGAGAGATTGAGTCCAGTCTTGCAGACAGAACTAGGTTTGTTTATGTAATTTTTTTCACTTTCCACTTGACAGTCCTGCGGCAAGAAATGGTTTACACATGAGGCTTACTAAAAATCCACATCAAATATAAAACTCAAGATCTTGTTACTATTGTTCGTTTCATTTTGTTTCATTTCATTTCACTTACCACTTCCGTCCAAATAGATGGTGGACAGTTCACAGATATTAGGATTGCAAAACCATGATAATAAATGATGCAGTCTTTTAGAGTTTTAAAAACCCTTCCTGTGTTATTTTTATAAATAACACAAGGTGGTGAACATACCTAATTCTTTCTTTCTTTCTTTCTTTCTTTCTCTTTCTTTCTTTCTTTCTTTCTTTCTTTCTTTCTTTCTTTCTTTCTTTCTTTCTTTCTTT
>JANHFO010056122.1:0-10448 GCA_032468095.1 Pareas carinatus
CCCTTCCCCCATATCCCATATTTTGTAAATATTGTTAAAGTTCAATGTTAAATTTTTATGTTTTCTGTACACCGCCCCGAGTCCTTCGGGAGACTTCGGAAGAAGGGCGGTATATAAATCTAAATAAATAAATAAACAAACATCAAGGCCATCATCTGAGAATGCCGAGTGTGTGATATGCAACATGGTAAATGGGGACGGGGGAGGGACCCAGATGAGAACTAGGGTCTCATGGACCAGACTAGATGGAGAAGGCGCTTTTGGCCTCTTGCTCACCTCCCTTGAGTTTCCTCTGCTCTTGCTTCACAGCTTCTTCCAAAGCGCTGCTGTCTTTCTTCATCTCTTTTGCTCGGTCTCCGAGGTTATGTTTGAGGACATTCTGCAAATAGAGAAGACAATTGGCCCCACCTCACCGGCCAAATAACTCGCAACGAATATCCTGAACCCACACTTTATACAAGAGTTCTAGCCTCCAGTGGTTGCCCTCTCTTGGTGAACACTGTTTCCCCACTCTACTCTCCACTATTCCCTGACTCCCAAGAATATAGGTAGTTTTTGACTTATGACCACAATTGAGACCAATATTTCTGTTGTTAAGCAAGACAGCTGTTGAGTTTTGTCCCATTTTACGACTTTTCTTGCTGCTGTTCTTAAGAGAATCACTGTGGTTGATAAGTCAGTAACATGGTGGTGAGGTGAATCTGGCTTTGATTGCCAGAAGGTCACACAAGGTGATCCCATGACCCCAGGACACTGCAACTGTCACAAGTACGATCCAGTTGCCAAGCGTCTGAATTTGGATCATCTGACCATGTGAAATGCTCCAACAGTCCTGAGTGTGAAAAATGGTCATGAGTCAATTTTTCCAGTGCCGTTGTAACTCCGAAAGGTCACTAAACGAATGGTTGCAAGTCATGGGCTAACTGTAAATGGGTTACAGGTACACCCTCAACTTATGATCATTCAAAGTTACAACATTGCTAAAAAATGTGACTTGTGACTTATCCACACACCTACAAACCATCGCAGTATTGTTATCACCATTTGTGACCTTCTCAGCTGATTTCTGACAAGCAAAGTCAGAGGGACTTTGGCTTCGCTTAATGACCAGGTGATCTGCTTAAGGACCACAATGATTTGTTTAACAACCGTGGCAAAAAGGCCATAAAATCAGGCACAATCACGTGATGACTCACTTAATGTCCAGACTGATTAGTGACAGACGTTCCAGTCTCATCTGTGGTCATAACTCGAGGACTGTATACTTCCCTAATCCCATTTTTCAACTAGGACTGAATCTTCATCTTTGACAGGAGGACTTTCTTCCAAATACTGTTCCTAATTTTGCTAGTGCTGAACCAATGATTTATGGTGCATTTGGAAGAGAGAAGTGCGATTAATTGCATAGAGAAGGTAGCAGATATATGGACGTGTTGATTGGCAACCCCTCCTGTGTTCTCAAGCAAAAACTGTCAATTCTTCTTTGTCAGATTGACTTTCTTTGAATAAGCTGAGCAACTCTAATCTGCCAAGTATCTGGAAGTCATCAAGGGAGAGAGCAATCCTCCGTGAAAACTTCAGCTGTCTCTCTAAAACAACAGAATCATTATGCTGGACAAAAGAGGGAGGTTGACTGCTGGTTCTTGACAGGTGAACTGGGCACAGCCCTCTTTCAAAGAGAGGTTGCCAAACAAACCTTCCTACCTTCAAAGCTTCATCAGAAGCATGGAGGGCTTTGCTGGCGGCCTCTTCTGCGTTCTTCACCGCCTCAATGATGCTGGCATAGGCGTTGGAAGCGTTGATTGCTCTTTGAATAAAGCCATCCTGGTTTGTGCCATGGATAATGCTGTTTTGGGAGGACAAAAAGACCCTGTTTTTGCCAGAATTCCCAACTGGGTTCCTGCTGGTAATAGTAGGCCTGAAGTTTCAATGGTGATGTTAGTGTGATTTCTCCACAATTTCAGTAAAAGGTAGCTTGCAGAAGAGCTGATCCAGTTTACGGAAGCTAGAAATCCACTTTCAAACATGGGCCTTTCCCAAGTTCCATCACCAACCTCTTCTCAACTTCATGCCTTCAGAGGACTAACCAACTGGGATTAGGATATGGGATGGGGACTAGGACAACTCGCCATGGCCAACTCACTGCAAACCTGTCTATAGGAGTTGGCCAGATTGCGCCCGAGGGAAGAGTCAAACACGTCCTGTCACGAGTCTCTACATGTCGCAAGAGATCTAAGTCCAGCCAACATTGAATTCCTTTCTTATCCCCCATCCATTTCCCTTAACCGCCAGTTGGTCAGATTCTTGTAGAGAGCTAAGTTTGCAATAAATTTTTATACTTATTTGAACTGCCTGAATCTCCTGATTACCCCGGCATTTGACATTGCTGTGAGACAACTCACTGTGGGACAACTTAACTCAAGATAACTGTACTCTAGGCCTATTCCTCTCTTAATATCATTAGCAATATTATTAATAACATTATAGTTATTTAGCATAGAGTTGGCTGTGGCGAATTGTTCCATTCTGTGTGGGAGGACCTGAAATTTCCCTCCCTTGCATCTACCGTAGTACCGTCAGAAAGAAGAAACCCAGTCTATAAAAAGGCAGAAATTCAATGATTTTGAAATGAATCAGGTTATGATTTTAACCAAGGATGATAAAATACAATAGTTTCAAAAGTAAAACCTAGCAATTGGCGAAGTATTAAAAACACCTCAGCTCTTTGGTAGTGATGATTTGTGACCCTGTGTGCTGAAATATAGTCTGGATTCCCAGGAGAGAGATTCCAGAAGAACAAGAGACAACACAGTTCAGATATTTTGTATGGGAGAAAGAGGGTGAAGACAGCTCCTCCTTAATAGTTCTCAGAGTATATACTTTATGTGGTTGGTAGTTTGGTGTGATTCTGTCTATATTTATTTATTTAGAAAATTTATTTGCCACCTTTCTTGTAGCCAATGATTCTAGGAGGCTTACAGCATAAAACGCTAAAGAAGACAAGGCATTAAAATCAACAATTATGGGGCATAGCAGATAAAATCATTCACAATTACTATAGGTGAAGAACAAAAGAGATTTACTTGGAAAAATCCTAACACGTATTTCTTGGTTTTAGAAGCCTGACAGGATGTGTGTGTGTGGGGGGGTTGTACTCATGTTTAATTTCTAATGTTGATAAAGAGCTAGATTGTATCTTCTAAACTTTCCAACTTAATAATTAAAAAAGCATTTCATGGTATACATACAGTCCTTCCATCTAGTACAGAATGAAGCCAACTCACTTTTTTTAACTCAAAAACAAAAAAGGAAAAACTCTTAAATAAATTCTATGGTTAAGATAAAATATTCATGTTCAGTTTTTAATATTGGAAAACATCTTGTGTCCAGGTTGCTTTGAAAAGGCTATAATGCCAGAAAAAGAATCCAATCACATATTGAGATTTCGAATATTGCCAAGAGGGACACATTTCTAAGCCAGGACCACAGCTGGCTTTAGATACAGGGCAACCATGGGGCTGATGACTTGACACATCACAATGTCTGCAACGTTCTTCTAATGATCAGTGAGATGAAAAATTGGAAGCACCTTCTGCATGGAGAAAATTCAAGAATGGCACGGATTCAGAAAAGCCAGCCATTTGCCGATATCAGGCATTAGTGTTTCCTTTCCACATTGCTTTGAAAAATACCTGCTTTTATTTTCTCTCACTGTTACCACTTTTAAAAAGCAGAAACTGGTTTACAGGTAGTCTCTTAGAACCATTCATTTCGTGGCCATTCTAAGCTACCATGGCACTTTAAAAAGTGACTTACAACCATTCCTCACATTTATGACAGTTTAGTTACAATATCCTCCACAATCATGTGATTCAAATTTGGGTGCTTGGCAACCAGCATGTAGTTACAACTGCTGCAGCATTCGGGAGTCAGATCGCTGCTATTTGAGACCTTCCCAGCTCACTTGGCAAGGAAAGTCAATGGGATAGCCAGATTCGCTTAGTGACCACGTGATTCATTTAACTACAATGATTTGCTTAACTACCATGGCAAAAAAGGTTGGAAAATTGGCCATAACTCACCTAACAACTGCCTTGCTAAGCAACTGAAATTATGGCCTCAACTGAGCTGAGTAGGTGAGTCACAACTCGAGGACTACAGTCAGAACTGATTCCATAGCCTACTGCAATGTATTATGTTCCCTTCTCCTAGCCTTTTCCGCAAATGGAAATCATTTTTTTTTCTTATTTAATATTTGTGTTAAATGCATCTATTTGAAACCTGGCTGCTTTGAAAAAAAGGTAGTTAAAGTGCTATCTTTAAAATGTAAAATGTCAGAAATGTGTGTGTGTGTGTGTGTGTATTTGTGTATCCAGTACAATAAATGTTTCGATCAACATCAACCAACTGAGTGTACATTTTTATATAACTTTCATCAGTATTTCTCTGTCTAACACAATTTTAAACCTACTCCTTTATCTCTAATCCGGTCATCCATTAAAAACAATTCCATATTACAAAATATACTAATTTTCTTTCAACCTCAAAATCAGTTTTAACATCCTGTGTAAATCGCGAATCCAAAAACAGCTCATCACATCTACTATAACATATACTAATTCTTCTTTATCTTTCAACATCGTCGATTTTACACATCTTAGTCATTTTAAGTAGTATCCTATTTTATAAGACATTTTAATCTATTCTTATCTTTATGAAGTATACTAATTCTTCTTTATCTCTCAATATTAAAATCAATTTGCAAATGCAAATCATTTTTTTCTTACCTAATATTTGTGTTAAATGTACCTATTTGAAATTTGGCTGTTTTGAAAAAAAAGGTACTTAAAGTGCTGTCTTTAAAAATGTAGGATGTCAATAACCTAAAAAGGAAGTACACAGAGTCCTTGACAACTGGGACCAGATTTTCCACTGGTAAACAAAATGATCAAGTGATTTGCCCCTGATTTTATGACCTTTTTGCCATGGTTGTTACGTGAATCCTGCATCCAGTTTTGATTGCCACAATGTAAAAAAGATGTTGAGACTCTAGAAGGAGTGCAAAGAAAAGCAAGAAGGATGATTAGGGGACCGGAGGCTAAAACATATAAAGAACGGTTGCTGGAACTGGGCATGTCTAGTTTAATGAAAAGAAGGAGTAGGGGTAACATGAAAGCAGTCTTCCAATATTTAAGAAGCTGCCACAAAGAAGACGGAGTCAACCTGAAACCAGGACAAGAAGCAACGAATGGAAACTAATCAAAGAGAGAAGCAACCTAGAACTAAGGAGAAATTTCCTGACAGTGAGAACAATTAGTCAGTGGGACAACTCGCCTTCAGAAGTTGCGAGTGCTCCAACAGCATATAAAGAGAATTTACATAAAATGTTTTATAGATGGCATGTGACACCTATAAGAAATGTTTAGAATGGTTAAATATGTATCAGATAAATGTTGGAAATGTAAATGTAATTCAGGCACTTATTTTCATATGTGGTGGACTTGTAAATATGCAAAAAATGTTGGAATAGAATTCATATTTGGCCAAGAGAAATATTAGGGAAACAGATAGAGTTTAAACCGGATGTTTTTGTAATTAGGTATGATGCCAGACAAAAATTGATAAACAATACATATATTTGACAGTACATACATTAACGGTGGCAAGAATTGTCTTTGTACAAAACTGAAAGAAAGAAGAAATGCCACCAGAAGAAGAAATAATAAAGAAAATATTACAATGTGCAGAAATGGACAGATTGACTTTGAGAGTGAAAGACAAATCAGCCTATTTTCAAACTAGGGACCTATTTCACAAATGTCTCGAAAGGAGAATGAAGGAGTAGGAATCAAGATGTATTAGAAAAGGATAAGACTATATTTAATCATTTTTAAGGTTAATGTATACTCAGACAATTTGGCTTATGTTGAAATATTTACTATGCTTTATCATAAATAATTTTTTAAAAAAGAGATTAGACCACCATTTGTCTGAAATGGTATAGGGTCTCCTGCCTGAGCAGGGGGTTGGACTAGAAGACCTCCAAGGTCCCTTCCAAGTCTTTTATTCCCTCATTCTGAATCACTGCAGTTGTTAATGAGTTATAAGGTGATTAAGCAAATCCGGCCTCCCTCACTGACTTTGCTTGTCAGCAGCTCTCCGGGAAGGTCACAGATGTAAATTCCATGACCCTGGGATGCTGCTGCCATCTTAAATACATGCTGGTTGCCAAGTCCAAAGTTGGATCACGGGCCCGTGGGAATGCTGAGATGGTTGTAAGCCTGAGGACTAGTGATAAGTCACTTTTTTCAGTGCCAATCTAACTTCGAATGGGCAGTAACAAATGGTTGTTAAGTTGAGGACTACCTGCACAATTCTATCTCAGGGTAGAAGCTTTAGCTGCATTTGAACAGCTGGTCAGGAAATGAGAACCACCAAAGCAAATGGGAAGCAATGATTACCTGGAGAGATTTCGCGCCAGTTCATCTAGAAGCTTTGCATGTTCCTCTGCCAACTCTACCTTCTGGATCTTGTTGCTAGCCAAAGTGTATTCCTTCGCCTTCTCCGACAGAGGGTATCTGGCTCCATCTAGCTGAGCGAGTAACTTCTCAGATTCCTGAAACACAACAGAAGCATTGGTCACTATTTAGAGCAGGGGTCTCCAACCTTGGCCACGCTATGATTTGTGGACCTCAACTCCCAGAATTCCTCAGCCAGCAAAGAGGAATTCTGGGAATTGAGGTCCACAAGTCGTATAGACCCTTGAATTAGAGAATCTGCTTTGCCACCTCTTTTCTTTCTGGCTGAAGGGTTGGAGGTATGAAGAAAATCCAAATGCCTGCTACAATAATCCTCTGAGCCAGTGTTTCTCAAGCTTAGCAACTTTACGATATGTGGACTTCAACTCCCAGAATTCCCCAACCAGCCATGACAATGAACCAGTGGAACAGCTTGTCGCTGGAAGCTGTGAGTGCTTCATCACTGAAAGTTTTTAAGAAAAGACTCGACAGTCACCTGTCTGAAATGGTACAAGGCAGTGATGGCTAACTTTTTAGACAATGAGCACCCAGACAAGTGACGGCTAATGAGTCGCGGCATGTGACGCCATCACCTAGTGCCATTACTCTCTTTCTGAGCATGCACATGGTCCTGTGACCTCATCACCTTGGCGCACCCTGCCTGAGCAGGGGGTGGACTAGAAGACCTCCAAGGTCCCTTTCAGCTCTGGTTCTGTGTTGAAGACCGCATACCTTAAAGTTGTCAAGGGTGAGAAACACTGATCTGAGCAAATGGAATGCCTTTTTCCCTTTCTTTTCCTAGCCAAAGATTTGATGTGTCTGTGGAAAATACTGATTTCCAGATGCCGGTTCCTCTCAGCTGTTGGGAGAACTCTTTCCTTGGGCAAACTGATGACAGAGACCCTATTTCTCTTTTCCAACTGTTTAAAAATGGAAAGAAGCCTCTTTGATGCCTGCAAATAATCAAATTTTTTTAAAAAAATTTAAAACTGGGAAATCTCAGTGGTGTGTGTGTGTGTGTGTGTGTAATATCAGCAGGTGTTGGGCTACAACTGTCCTTACAGGCACTCCTCAACTTACAACTGTAACAAAGCCTTGAATTTCCATCGTAAGTCACCTATATGGACTGATTTTACAACTTTATTCATTTGTATTGGTCAAAAACCAGCCCCAAAACAGCAAAAATGTCATAAACCGCAGTCACGTGACTGCAGAATGTTGCAACAGGCCATAATGACGAGCTGGTCGCTAAGCAACCAAAGCGCAGTCATGTGACTCTGATGGGGCGGGGAACAACACTCTAGAACCAGGTTGCAAATAGCTTTGAGGATTCCTCATAACTTTGGTCACAAAGCAACCGGTCAATAAATGAGGAATACCTGTAGTCCTACCCTAGCGGTGTTTCTCACTCTTGGCTACTTGAAGACATGTGGACTTCAACTTCCACAAAATTCCTCAGCCAGCCATATTGCCTGAGGAATTCTGGGAGTTGAAGCCCATACATCTCATACCAAGGCTGGGAAACACTGGTCTGTTCCAAGCGGTATTCTGAAATATTATCTCAGGATCAAAAAAGTCAACACGCTTCCTTTTCCTCCCTAACCTTACATGCTTTCGCCTGCGTGGTATTCCTGATTGTGTGATTGTGAAGATCCTTCGTTAGTTCTCACAAAGAAAACTAGAGCCACATGTGTCATTTCTTTCCCCCAGAAAAGCGTAACGTTCACATCACTTTTACCTCTTTTGCATTTATAACCATCTGCAGAAATTCAGAGATCTTCCCCAAGGAGCTTTTAGCCATTCTCAAAGTAGTCTGGATTGTGCCATACTGTTTCTCCATTTCCTTGCTCTTTTGCTGTTAGACATGAGAAAACATTAAAGACTAATGCATAACACGCAATGTCTGATCATAAAAGTCCAGTACACTTTGCTTACAATCCATTTATACATCCCAGGTTTCTGTTTGTTACAATACAGGGAGTCCTTGACTTATAACAATTCATTTAGTGACCGTTCAAAATTACAATAGACTTATGACTGCCTTTCACATACAGCAAAACCTTGGATTGCGAGTATAATTGGTCCCAAAACCATGATGCTAATCCAAAGCACTCATATATCAAAGCAAATTTTCCCATAAGAAATAATGGAAACTCAGATGATTCGTTCCACAACCCTCCTCACTCTCCCTTCCACTCTCCCCTCTCCTTCCCCTTCCTTCTTCTCCATTCCAAGATTTGTGCCAGTCAGCTGGGGCTCTGGGGGCTTCTCCCTGTGCCCAACAGCTGATTTGGAACTTTAGAAACAAAATAACATGGGCCCTAAAGCAAGAAAACCCCAACCGCAATAGAGAGCAAGTGAGCTTCTTCACTCTAAGCTGGCAGAGAAAGGGAACACCACCAAAGTTACAATGTTGCAAAGCGCTCATTAAGAGAGATAAAGGAGCAGCCTGCTGGTCGATTCATTTTGAAGCATATGTTGCCAATAATCCAAAATTGAATAGATTGAGCCAGGAAGTGAGAAAAAAACCTAAAGATAAGTAAAATCTGCATTCCCCCACCCCATTATTCTGAGCAGCTGGCAATTTGCAATTCTACCACGATCTCCTGTAATTTCCTGGCTTTATTTATTATAAATTTATTAAAAATGTTTGCTCATCTTGCAAAATACTCGTAGACCAAGTTACTCGCAATCCAAGGTTTTACTGCACAACCTTTGTAGCATCTCCATGATCACATGATCAAAATTCAAATGGTTGGTCAACTCACTCAGGTTAATGACCATTGCTGTGATCCAAGGTCATGTGATCACCATTTGCAACCTTCTGACTAGCAAAATCAATGGGGAAGCCAGATTCATTTAACAACCATGTTTCTAACTTATCCACTGCAGTGATTCACTTAGCAACTGTGGCAATAAAAGGTCATAAAATGAGGCAAAGCTCACTTAACAACTGTCTCACATATAACAACAGAAATTTTGGGCTCAATTCTGGTCGTAAGTCAAGAACTAAATAGGTCTAAATAATAATAATAAACTATCTATATGCGTTTTCTTTTAGTTCTTTTTCATCTTTTTTTAAAATTCTCTGTATTTACCTGCAGTTGCCTAATGTTCTAATACAGCAGTGATGGCTAACCTTTTAGGCACTGAGTGCTGGGGCGAGTCTCAGCTAATGAGTGGTGGCTTATGACATCATCACCCGGCGTCGCTACTCTCTGAGCATGCGCATGACCCTTTGATGTCATCGCCCGGTGCCACTATTCTCTTTCTGAGCATGCTCAGCTCTGGGGTGATGCTGGGGCAACTTGATTCGCTCGCCAACAGAGAGGGCTCTGTGGGCCCGCTATGGCACACGTGCCATAAGTTCACCATCACTGTGATACAGGTTATCTTCAACTTACAACCATTCCTTTAGTGACCATTTGAAGTTACAATGCCACTGAGAAAAATGACTTATGATTGTTTTTCACACTTATGATTGCATGGTCACATGATCAAAATTTGGATATTTGGCAACTGGTTCGTATTTATAATGGTTGCTTCGTTCTGGAGTTGTGTGATCCCCTTTTGAGGCCTTCTGACAAGCAAAGCCGGATTCACTTAACAACCATGTTACTAACTTAACAATTGCAGTGATTCACCTAACAACTGTGGTGAGAAACAACTGTCTTGTGATAAAAGTCATGTCACTTTTCTCAGTGCTGTTGTAATTTTGAATGGTCACTAAACAAATGGTTCTAAGTCAAGGACTACCAATATCCCCAAATCCCCTGGGGCAGAGGTCTCCAACCTTGGTCCCTTTAAGGCTTGTGGACTTCAACTCCCATAATTCCACAGTCAGCCAGCATGGTCTTCAGCTTGGCAACTTTGAGACTTGTGGACTTCAACTCCCAGAATTCCATAGTCAGCCAGCCATGCTGGGAGTTG
>JANHFO010056188.1:0-10447 GCA_032468095.1 Pareas carinatus
TCTATCTATCTATCTATCTATCTATCATCTATCTATCTATCTATCTATCTATCTATCTATCTATCTATCTATCTACCCTTTTATGTATTATATTTCATCTCACTCACTCCTTCTCTCTCTCTTCTGTCTATCTGTCCTTTTATTTATTGTATTTCATCTCCCTCCCCTTCCCTCCCTCTCCTTTTTGTATCTTTCTCTCTCTCTCTCTCTCTCTCCATCCATCCATCCATCTATCTATCTATCTATCATCCTTCATCTCCCTGCCTCTTTGGCTTCCTAGAGTCAGTAAGAGGATAAAGCGCCGAGGGCCTCTGAGGAGGCTCCTAGTAGGGTTTGCTTCTCACCATGGCAACCGGGATCCCTTGTCCCTGGGATTGTTTGGCCAGGCTCAGGCAGGCCAGCAGTGTCAGTGGTGGCGCTTTGGTGATTGGATGCAGGCTGGGAGGTCTCCTTGAATCCCCCACCCCGCCCCAGGGTTGCTATTGCAGCTGCAGTAATAACCCCCAGCCCAGCCTCTGCCTCTTCTTCCTGGTCTCCCTTCTTTGAGAAGTGCTTTATTTCCGTCGTCCGTCATCTTCGCTTTTTATCTTAAAGGTATGGGACCTGCTTCGTTCTTCAGCTGTCACTCAATGTGCCAGAGCAGTTCTCCGCATACGGATAGGTTAAAATTCAACACCATTTGAGGGATTTTTGTACACTTAAATAGGTTGCCTGGTCCTTAAAAAAAAAACCCACTGTCTTGGCTGTCCTCCCTTTTTTTAAATCAAATCACACGTTTGTAAATTAGTGGGCGGAAATACAACTCTTCTCTGCTGCTTCTTTGCCCATTTAGTGCAAAGACACTGATATCTACACTAGGGAATGGGCGAACTCGATGGCCCTGACTCATTGCGGCCAGCAGGGGGCGACCGTCTCGATGCCGCCAAGCCTTTACGGCTTACTCTGTCGCTTTTTCTGCGAGGAATTCGGCGCTAGACATCTCACTACCATGGAGGGGGATGGCCCGGAGGGAAGGGAGCAGGCAGGGGCCTTTTCCTCTGCCATCGCTTCACTTAGCAACACACACTTTTCTGTGTGTGTTGCACACACTAAGCACACACAGAGACACATGCTCTTTTGGTGTGCGGGGTACGGTTCCAGAGGGTGAGAGGAGGACTTCAATAAATGTTTTCATAAATGCTTTTTGTCCTAGTCTTACGGACATAGGTCTGTTGACGCCATTGGAATACTTCTTTGAGGCCAGTAGTCAGATATACCCCAATCAAACATCTTACCTTCCAAATCCATGATTTTGTACGTGGAAAATCTAACCACGCAAATTGGGGCTCCTCTGTGCTGCTTTATCTGCCCTTTGTGTGGCTTCTGTAGCCCCATCCCCCATTTCAGTCCAATAAGATTAAGAAGGTTTGTGGAGATGTTTGATTGTGCGCCCTCAAGTCGCTTTCAGCTCCCATTCGACCACCGTGATGGATTTTTCTCTATGGGAGTCCATCCTTTATAGTGTTCTTTCAAGTCTCCCAGGGGTGTCCCCATTGCCACCATAACTGAGTTCCTCCTCATTGCTGATCATCATCATCTTCACTTTACTGGACACATTTCTTAGCATTTTAATGTAATTGTATTATGTTTGTCACTGTTTAAATAAGGTTTTATCATTAATGAGTTTCAATAAGTTAATACTGAAACATATTCCTTGTGTGTCCAATCACACTTGACCAATAAAGAATTCTGCTCTAGAAATCAGAAAAGAAACGCAGTTAGAGGAGGAAAGGAAAGAAAGAGAGATATAAAAGAAGGGAAAAAATAAAGAGATAAAGAATTAGTATGATCTATATATGAAAACTGTGGACTTGAAATGAGTTATGTACAAACTGCTCACTTTGACTGTCAAATTTGTGGAAATGGCTCCCTCTTCCCCTATCATATCTTTTATGAACCTTTTGATGGTGTGCTGATGGTTTTTTTCTCTTTTCTGTTTTATATATATATGAAAATAAACTTACATTTTTTCATTTTTTTTACTCTATATTCTACTCTATTCTCTATTCTACTCTACTCTACTCTCTATTCTATTCTATTCTACTCGATTCTATTCGATTCTATTCTCTATTCTTTTCTACTTTACTTTCTATTCTATTCTATCCTACATTCTATTCTATTCTACTCTACTCTGTATTCTACTCTACTCTCTGTTCTACTCTACTCTATTCTATTCTATTCTATTCTATTCTATTCTATTTCTTTTCTATTTCTTTTCTATTTCTTTTCTATTCTATTCTACTCTATATTCATATTCTATATATTCTACTCTACTCTGTATTCTATTCTACTCTCTGTTCTACTCTACTCAATTCTACTCTACTCTCTATTCTATTCTAATTCTTTTCTATTCTATTCTCTATTCTATTCTATTCTACTCTCTATTCTATTCTACTCTATTCTACTCTATTTTATTCTATTCTCTATTCTACTCTACTCTATTCAACTATTCTATTCTATTCTGAAACGGGTGTCATTTTTCCTCCTGGTTTTTTGCTCTGGCCTACGGACGAAAGAAAAATCTGTTTTAACCGGAATACTTAGCACCCATTTTTAAGAGGCCTTGGGGTTGGTTGTTCCTTTCCCCTTCACTGCTAGCCGTGCTGGATAGTTGGAAGCTGCTCTGATCATGGACCATCATACAGTTCTCTTCCGTGGTTGCAGACACGGCCACGGAGAGTTTCTTTCGAACTCCGTGTGCCTAGGTCTGACTGGGAGAAGCAGTCAGCTGGGCTCACCTCGAAGTCGTTTCTCTTTCCTTGCAGGATATCCTGAACAACCTTGAGTCCTGCGATCTCGAAGATGATGATCTTATGCTTGATGTCGATTTACCTGAAGACGCGTCCTGTGATAATGGTCAGTGAAAGGATCCTTCTGGTGCGTCTGGCGTCTCCACTGCTGTTGCTTCTTTGGTCTCACTCTTGATTTCTACCCTGTTTTCCGGAAAATAAGCCCTACGCCTAATTCTTCAGGGTGCTCATAATAGAAACTCTACCCCCAAAGTAAGCCCCCACTTCAGATCCTCAGCCAGACGGAGGCATTGAGTACCGTATTTTCCCAAAAATAAGACCTAACCAGAAAATAAGACTTAATGTGTCTTTTGGAGCAAAAATGTAACATAAGACCCGGTCTTATTTTCAGAGAACCACGGTGTTAAGCCCAGAGCACCAACCACTTCTAGAGTCATCATCCCAAGTAAAATCTGGAGGACACCAAGGCTGTGGAGATCTAGAGGCATTTTTCCCGGCATCCAGCAGGGGTGTCCAACCTTGCCAACTTTCAGGATTTGTGGACTTCCACTCCCAGAATTCCCAAGGGTGGCTGAGGAATTCCAGGAGGTGAAGGCTACAAATCTTCTGACGTTGCCAAGTTTGGAGTCCCCCGCCCCCCGGCTGTGCAACTTCATTTTATGTCAAGGAATGCAGTGAATAATATCCCCACTGTTGAATCCCCCCCCCCCGCGAAGTTTCTTAACAGAGCCATGCTTTTGGAACTTTGTTGGGGCGGGGTGAAGCCCTTTCAGAGGTTTCCCGGCTTGTTTTGCTTTCCCGTTATTTCCAGCTCGTCTTTTTTTTAAAAAAAAGTGTTCTTACCTGACACTTTTGATATAACAGGGTTAAAATCACAGTGTATCCTTTGGTTTAAACCAAAGGAGCACACCGAAATCAACTAGCTAGACCAAGTACACAGAAGATCTTTCTGTAGTGAAGAAATGAAGAACGGCTGCAAGAGCTGGGCACGGCTAGTTGAGTGAAGGGAAGGGCCCGAGGGGACATGATGGCAGTCTTCCAATACTTGAGGGGCTGCCACAAGGAAGAGGAGGGGGTTTGCCTATTTCTCACAGCACCTGAAGGACAGACAAGGAACAACGGATGGAAAGGGATCAAGGAGAGATTCAGCGTAGAAATAAGAAATTTCCTAAAAGTAAGAGCAATCAGCCCGTGAAACAGAAGTTGCCTTTGAAAGTTGTGAGGGCTTCATCCCTGGGAGCTTTCAAGAAGAGACTAGGCAGCCACTTCTCCAAAATGGTATATAGGATCTCCTGCTTAAGCACGGGGTTGGACTAGATGACCTCCAAGGTCCCTTCCAACTCTGTTATACCGTTATTCTGAATAGCTTCCCTTCAGAAGTTGTTGGGGCTTCATCCCTGGGAGCTTTCAAGAAGAGACCGGACAGCCACTTGTCAAAAATGGCATTGGGTCTCTTGCTTGAGCAGGGGGTTGGGCTAGATGACCTCCAAGGTCCCTCCCAACTTTGCTCTTCTGTTAAGTCTGGAAATTAAGAAACCAAAGCGGTAATGTTTAGATCCAGAGCAGAGTGATTTGAATTCCAGTGGAAGGTTAGGAAAAAATCCAAAGAGAGCCAGAGTTGACCATAGGTATAGGCTGGGTTTTTTATTTCTTTATGTTTTTTTAAAAACACCTGGATCTATTCAAGCCTGGCTTTAACGTGACTTTGGAAAACAGGACTTGGATTTGGTGGCTTCTTCCAGCTCCCAGGATGCTGCGATTCATGAATGGAGCCGTTCACTACACCAAGGCAAAGAAAGAAAGGGAGTCTCCCAGGGCCGTTTCGAACAGTCCACCTCCCCTCGGCCCCGAAGGCTGATTTGAGCCCGGCAGGCGCTCACAAAGTGTAACCTTTAGGTTTATCGTTGTTCTCCGACTCCCCTTTCGGAGGGCTGTGATGGAGCTCGCCCTCTATTTATAGCCATTGTTCTGTGGCCAGAAGCATGCCACTCGGAGGAGGACGGGAGTTGTAAGTCACAAGGCCAAACCGGGCTGCTTTCCCAGCCCTGCGCAAGCAGGGAGCGGTCAGGAAGGAAAGGCCTGGGGTTTTATTTCTCTCACACACTCCCCCCCCCCCCCCCCGTGTCTTCTGCGAAACTACGTCTGAGTAGGCAGCCGAGCAACAGCTAGCAACAGGGCCCCTCGCCTGAGCCATGAGAAGAAAAACAGTTTTAGGTAAGTTGGAAAACTGAGCAGGTCTCTTCAAACTTTCCTTCTCCCTTCTGCACTTCCCCGTTTGGCTTTTAAGATTCCCAAGCAAATGGCCTCATCCAGTTTTCAGACTGTTGTTCTGGGAGGCACCGACGGGCGTGGTTCTAGCTGTTGTTTTAAAAGAAGTTTCATGTTGCGTGGCAAAACGGGTGTTCCAAAACTTTTCCTTAAATTCCTTAAACTTAAATTTCCTTAAACTCTTCCCCCCCCCCGCTTAGGATTGTGTTTCATCATTGAATAAGCCTAGAAGGGAAAATCCTTGTGAAGAAAAAGAGATGTTTTGTCTGCTTGAAGCTGCGGTCGGACAGATAGAAAAGGAACGGCTGGCTTCTTTTATTAGGTTCCTCATGTGGCTAAAGGAATAATTAAAGTTCTTGAACTGAAGTAGCAGCTTTACTACCATGCTTCTCTGAAATAAGAGAGAACTGGAAAATAAGCCCTAGCTGTGATTTTTCAGGATGCTCGTCATAGAAGCCCCACCTCAAAAATAAGCCTCAGTTATTAAGATCGTCGGCTAGACGGACGCTTTTAGTACCGTATTTCCCCCAAAATAAGTCCTAACCAGGAAATAAGCTCTAGCCTGATTTTTCAGGATCCTCCTAATATCAGCCCTACCCCAAAAATAAGCCCAAGTTGAGATCGTCAGCCAGACGGACGTATTGAGTACCCTATTTCCCCCCAAATAATACCTAACCAAGGAAATAAGGCCTAATGCATCTTTTGGAGCAAAAAAATAATATAAGACTCGATCTTATTTTCAGGGAAACAAGGTATACTGAAAACCAGCATAACTACTATCGTATTTCAGTTGCTTGATGTGTTATGGAGAAGGAAAGTTGACTTTTACCTTCACTGGTGGACTCTGATCATCACAGATTGTGAAATACAATTGCCTTTTCTGTGTCCAGACCGAATTTATGTTCAATTCCTTGATTTCATTACGGACAACTGTGAATTTAATTAAGAGTGCCCTCCGATACGCCTTTTGATTTCCATGTTGATGCTAGTTCTACTTAAATCGATGTTGCTCTATTTCCTTCTGTTGATACAGAGGAATGCGACAATATGAACCGTTATGAGAGACCGGACAGAAGTATTCGACAGCAGAAAGGAGAGGGGCTCTGGAAGAGAACACCCCAGAGGTGGAATACCCAAGACCATTATCACCTCAGCCCCACTGACCACTATTCACACGTCAGGAATGATCTGAACAGGTGTGATTCTTGGAGGAGGAGGAGGAAAAGGTTGAGGTTTGCGGTCTCCTCAGCAGCCATTAATCATTAAAGGGTTGTCTCCACACACACACACACACACACACACACACACCTCGAGTTAAAATCTGCGTTTGGACACAGCAATCGTTTGAAAGAAAAGACAGCAGTCCAGGGATTGTAAAATGTTTCCAACTCGGACAGAATCAGCAACCTAACTTGAGCTTGAAATGGCTATTTTCTACTGATGGGATACTTTTAAGCTTTCTGAAAAGGTTTTAAACTCAGGGTAAAATATGAGGGCAATTTGGGAAAAAAAATCCCTCCATTTTGTTATCAACGACAGACACTTGCAGATACAGAACTTTTATTATACACATTCTAAAACTATGTCACATGGCTTTTCGACATCATTCCAATTGAGGCCCTTGTCATAGCATCTTACAAGATTTGAAATTCCTCCTGCAAAGAAATCTCCCTCCTGGGAAGGAAGCCAGAGGAGGTGGGAATCGCTCGGTGCCAAATCTGGGCTGTGGGGGGAGATGATCAAAAACATCCCAACGTTGGAACTGCTCCAAAAGTTCTTGGGTGTGTCTAGTGGTGTTCGGGTCTAGTGGTGTTCGAACCAACATCACCCCAGAAGTCAGCCTGCCTCGATGTTTGGATCGAACCGTTTTGACAATGACAATGCGCTTCCCGATGCTGTTCCAGGGTGGCCTCATTCTCAGGAGGGAGATTTTTTTGCAGAAGGAATTTCAAACCTTGCAAGACGTGATGACAGGTGCCTCAGTTTGAATGGTGCTTATGTCAAAAAGTAATGTCATGCTGTAGTTTTCTAATGTGTATAATAAAAGTTCTGTATCTGCGAGTGTCTGTCATTGAGAACCAAATGGAGTTCTTGTTTCCCAAATTGCCCTCGTAGTTGAAACCAGACCATTTCACACTGAAAACTCTTCTAAAGTGATCAAAACCCCATAGAAGGTGAAAACGTTCACACCTAGAAGGGTTCATATTTAATAAATAACACCAATAGCCAAAACAGAAACAAGCTTTTTTCTATGGGAGTGAGGTACAGGTGTAATTTATCAGTCAAAGATTGCTAATACTTTAAAATTGCACTTTGTGTGAAGATAACTAGGTGACCTACAAGGCAAGAACGAGATTAGCCATACAATAAAATGTGAGTAAGACAGAACAAATATAACAAAATCAATAAAAACCATACACGAAATTTCCAGCGCTTGGGAAAACAGAGCTTGATCTGAAGGTGGAAGCTGAACCCTCCAATATTGAAACGCCACCATAGAGGAAATTCTCTCCACTGTCACAGTCAAACAGTTTCTCTGGCAGGCATTCAGAGCAGAGAACATCCACCTGATCTTTGGCAGCTAGTTAAGATAGAATACTGCATTATTATTAATTTAATAGCAGACATTTGAGGTCTCTGCTTCCTGTGAAGACTTAACCAACGAAGGTCCTTTTACTAACACCCTCCAAAAAACTCCGTTTCAGGGGTTACAGCTTTGTCGATTCTCCCCCCGCTAGTCATCTCGAAGGCTATGGGACATCAAGCTTGTATCCACCACTGAGGAGTCTGCCGGCGAATACCGTGGTTTTGGACGAAATGACCCTTCGTCATATGGTTCAAGAGTGCACAGCGGTGAAAACTCAGCTCTTAAAAATGAAAAGAATACTCCATCAGGTGAGTAAGGATGAAAAGATAGTGTGGTATCCCTTTTTCTATTATGAAACTAAATATCTAATATTGAAATATGTTTCAGCAGTTGGTTGCTGAAATAGCATGAGGGCAATTTGGGAAAAAACCTTACGTTTAGTTATGAATGACGGACACTCGCAGATACAGAACTTTTATTAAGCAAATTAGAAAACTGCATGACATGACTTTGACATCATTGACATTCAGATGGAGGCACGCCGTAATGTCTTACAAGGTTTGAGATTCCTTCTGCAAAGAAATCCCCCCACCTGGGAATGAAGCTGCCCTGGAATAGCATCGTCAAGCGCATGGCCGTCACCAAAGTGGTGCGGCGCAAGTGTCGGTGCATGTTGACTTCCGGGGCGGTGTTGGTTCACGATTATGCTTCCCCACACAACCCTAGATGCTGCAGTGGACAGGGTTTAGCGAGTGGAGCATCCCTTGGAATAGCATTTCAGACCAATGGCTGTCCAATGCCTTATTTAAAAATTCCACTGTTGGAGCACCCACAACTTTAATTTTGATTTCGCTTCAGATTCATCCGGCCGGGGAATTCTGGGAGTTGAAGTCCACAGGTCTTAAATTGACCAAGGCTGGAGACCTCTGATCTAAAGCAAGCGGTGGCTGTTCTCTCTTTGAAAAGGAGCCACAACAGAGAGCACCGGGAGGGTTTGTCCTTGTTCCTCACGGTCACAAATACTTTTGGCCTGGGAAAAGAGGATTAAAGCGGTAATAAATCTGCAGACTTCCTCCAGATCTCATGTGGTTGCTTGCTGATTATGCTAATTGGAGTTAGGACATAAACTCTGTTAAGCCATTCATTGCTCACTAGCCCCAGCCAGCCGGGGAGAGAAATGTGGCCTGTTACAAACAGGTTGTGATGTCAACAATCACGCAGGCGGTTTAAATGCCAAAGGTCAGCATTTGCTCTTCTAAATGCAGCTCTGTAGTCCAAATTCAGGAAGGCTGTTTCTTTCAGCTATTGTAGAAAGCACACGAAGGATGTAGCCTAGACCCGACAGAGGAAAAGTAAGATCAGTTGCAGTAAAATACTGTAGGCATTTAAACCATGAGGGTGGGAGTTTTAAAACCCCTTTTTTAAAAGTACAATTGTCTCAGAATCCCATCTGGGTCGGTCCCCAGAACCAGGGATTTTGTCTTCCGAGCTTTCGGGCTCCTGCAGAAGCCCATCCTCAGGGAACTTCTCTCTAGCAGAGTGTGTGCTGTTGTCTGTGTGGTATTTGTAGTGCCTGTTGTGGGTTGCTTTTTAGATGTTGATTGGTGTGTGTTGATGGCTGGCTTTTAAGTCGTTCACTGTCATTTGCTTGTGTTGCCCAGCCTTCGCCTTCTAAATACCTGATAGGCTGGTGGTGAATCAGCACTCCTGTTGATTGATGAGGGGTCTGTTTCCCAGGCTTCAGTCACTTCCCTGGCTGTTTTTGTGCCTGCTCCTCCGACAATCTTAGTAGCTGCAAAATTGAATGTGTGTCCTTGTTCATTGCAGTGTGAGTCCACCAATGAGTTTGAGTCTCCTCATCTGACCACTCGCTAGTCTCATCTTGCAAATTGCTTTTCGTACAGGTTGAGAAACGGGTTTTCTCTTGTTAAATTAAAAAGAATAAAGATTTTTTTCCATATTGGCTTATTGGACTAAGATCTGGTCATCTGCTTGAGGCCAAGGGGCTTTTAGTGGCCAGTGGCTGCAAGGGATGCTTTTCTAGAGAGAGATGTTAGCAGATCAAAAACCTTGTTCTAGGCCTGGTCTGGCATTTCGCCTCTCTTTTTTTTAAGTTAAAGTTCACAAGCCTTAAAGGAACCAAGGCTGGAGACCTCTGTTTTACATTGAAAACAGAGTGTGTTTTTTTCCAAATTTTTCCAAGATCCGGGAAATTGCAGGAAAAGGAAGCGGGTTTGTTTTCTCGGGCATTATGGACAATGGACGGAGCGAATGAATGCCGAAGAGGGAAATTTTCTTCCCGGTCTATGCCTTGGCTCTTCCTTCGCAAGTAGAAGAGGGGCCCTTGGTGGGCTCCAGCTTTGGGAGCTGAGGGTCCCTCAGGAAGGAGAGAAAGGCAGAGGAAGGTTAAACCGGAGAGCAGCACGAGGAGACCGTGAGCTCCATCAGACGTAGTCAGGAGCTGAGGAATTCAGGACAGAAGAGTTGCAGAAAACCCCAAAAGAAGCAGATTCCCCCAGAGACCCAGGTGGGAAAATCCTGTTTATCACAGAGGTGGGAGATTGAGCCCCAGAGCAGGCAAGCACTTGGCAAGCATCAAAAACAAAGAGCTCTTTATAGACTTAAAAATAGGCCGCGAAGAAGTTTTGCAATCCAGGAAAGAAAGAAAGAAAGAGAGAGAGAGAGAAAGAATGAGAGAAAGAAAGAAAGAGAAAGAAAGAAAGAAGGAAAGAAAGAAAGAAAGAAGGAAGGAAAGAAAGAAAGAAAGAAAGAAAGAAAGAAAGAAAGAAAGAAAGAAAGAAAG
>JANHFO010056295.1:0-10444 GCA_032468095.1 Pareas carinatus
CTATGTCTATGTCTATGTCTATGTCTATGTCTATGTCTATGTCTATGTCTATGTCTATGTCTATGTCTATGTCTATAATCTATCCTGCTTTTCCCAAAATATGACAACCTGAAAATAAGCCCTAGTATGATTTTTCAGGATGCTCGTAAAAAAGCCCTACCTCAAAAATAAGCCCCAGTTAAGATCATCAGCCAGAGGAATGCATTTAGTACTGTATTTCACCCAAAATAAGACTTAACCAGAAAATAAGCCCTGATGCGTCTTTTGGAGCAAAAATTAATATAAGATTCAGTCTTCTTTTGAAGGAAACACAGTACATCTTTATTTATGAGGGCAATTTGGAAATAAAATTCTGTTTGGTTATTTGTATTAGTTTAAAGAAATTTCTAGTACTAAAAAGGAGGTAAATAAGAAGAAAATACTAGTACTAAAAAGGAGGTAAATAAGAAGAAAATACTAGAACTAAAAAGGAAGTAAATAAGAAGAAAATACTTTAAGAGCTTAAGCAAGTCTTAAAATATATGAAATTTTAATGGAAGTTTAATTGAATGTATTTTTTTTAGAAAATGTACAAGAAAATGATGCATCAGTTTAAAGAAGTGCCCAGATTTAATATGGAGGGGAAGGGAAGGGAAGGGTGTGTATGTGTGTGTGTCTAGTGAACTCTGTTAATATAAATGAGACTATGAAGTGAAAGAGAAATATAATACTCCCACTGCACGGAGGATAAAATAGAATTGGTTAAATTGAATGTTTTATACAAAGCCGAGAATATATGTAAGTAGGTTTTTTTTATCTGAATATCACTTCTGGATTTGGTGCTTGTGATGGGAAAAAATGAATTTTAATTTTGGATTTGCCAATTAGATAGATTGCTGAAACAGAATTAGCAAGTTACATATTAATGTGCAAAAGCAGAAAGCTGAGGTTGTAATGTTGATATTTTGTACTGTGCTGAAGAAAGTTGAGAGTTAATGCCTTTTTTCTTTTTTCCCTCTTTCTTTTTCCTGACCCCTTCACTTTTCCTACATTCCCCCTCCCCCAATTCTTTATTTTCATTTCATTTTCTTTGTATCTTAATCATTGATAAAATAATTAAGATATGAAACACATTTCTTTACAGAAAATATGAAGTACAAAACTCTCTCCTTCAGCACTGCTTTCTCCTGAGGGGTGAGGCGATAGTTTAACTTTGCCTGACTGGTTCAGATTGTAACAAAGGAGTCTTAATCTGGAGGAATTTTGTTCTGTGGCTTTATGTGGCTAGTAATCTAATCAAAAAATACGCAGAATGCCAATAAATGAAACCCTGTGAAAAGCAATCAATCATCTGCATAAAACAGAATGTTTAAAACATTTACTCTGATGGATTGGTCTAATTAGGGGGATAGTGCAGGCTTTCCCTTAATTTATTTATTAAGCTTTGCATTTAATAATGTCTTGAGTAACAAGGGAAATTTGTGCAGTGTTTCACAATGTATAATTCTTACACAACTAATAATCAGCAGTAACCCAATTTTTGCTATGTATTAACATTTATATTTTAAATTTTAAGCAACTGAAGTTAGAATTGAATTTTACATTTGGAGAGAAGATGAAACTCCCATAGCTGGTACTTTGAAGCCTATAGGAGTTTGAAAGAGTTGCTTTAGAAAAATTGAAAGGCAATTATTGCCAAGCAGTCATTTTCTGTATAGTATTCTCCTGTTACAGAAATTTGTATTATATGAGAATTAGAGAGATCTCTTTATTATTATTTTTCTGTTATTTTAATATATTTTTCTGCTGAAATCCCCTATATCCACATATTTTAGGGAATGCTGTTTCTATGAACAAATTGAGTGTAATATGCCTTCTGACACATCATCTCGGGTTTTTCTTATTTCAACAATATATAAATGTATGCAACAATGTATGAAAGAACACATATAACAAAAATCCTAGTGTTTGGTTACTTCTCACAAAAGTGTTTCTCTGCATAAATGAGTGTTAACTCCTTGCACATGTTCTGTACACGGCTGTGGAGATATCAGAGCGATATAAATAGGTTTGGGAGAGATTGCAACTCCTTTAAAATGCCTGCTTTGTACAAGTAGTCCTCAACTTACAACCACAACTGAGACCAAAATTTCTGTTGCTAAGTGAAACATTTGTTAAGTGAGTTTGCCCCATTTTATGATCTTTCTTGCCACAGTTTTTAAGTGAATCACTGCAGTTGCTAAGTTAGTAACACGGATGTTAAGTGAATCAGGCTTCCCCATTGACTTTGCTTGCCAGAATGTTGCAAAAGGTGGTCACATGACCCTGGGACACCTGCACCCATCATAAATATGAGTCCATTGCCGAGCATCGGCTGCAAGTGTGAAAAATGGTCGTTAAGTCGTTCTTTTCAGTGTTGTTGCAAATTTGAACAGTCTCTGAATGAACTGTTTTAAGTCAAGGACTACCTGTAATGAAAGGATAGTAAAATATCAATTATTTACTTTTAAATAATTGGAAATAGGAAATAGTATTGTCCCTGGTTTTTCCTCATTTTCTTTAAGGTTCTTTCTCCTACAATAGCTCAGTTTCTGCTCTTCATTTCTTATCTCTCATTTTTCTCTTTGTAAATCTTTTATAAACCTTTCCAGTTTTATTTTTCCTCATATATTTTGTATTCCTTTGGCGTCTCTTGTCAATTTTTCCCAGTTTCTTTTCTGTAATTTGATAGTTTTTTGGTTGAGTCTTTATATCTAGTATTTGCTGATTTTCATCACAGTCCATTTCCACTCTTTCCTCATTTTTTCTTCTTCACGAAGTCTTTGAATCAATTACACAATTAATCATATAGCTTCAATTTCTTTGTTTCAATACTTTAGCTGAAATTTATTGTCAATATTGAAAAAAGTTTTTTTTAAATTCTTCCTTGTCTTTATTTTGTAAAGTTTAATACACTCATTTTATTGTTCATTTTTACGTAAATACTGTATTATCAGTTTATTCTTGTGTCTAAAGTCTTTCAAAGTTTAAGTTATAGCAGATTCAATGCTATGATGTTGTTGTAGTGCTTCCTTTTCACCACTAAATGACTCTTGTTTTTTTCCCCAATATTATTTTTTTTTAAAATTCTCTCTCAATAATATCTCATAACAATTCCATAGTTTTTCTTATTTTAATATTCCATTAATCCAAATTTCTTTAAAGTAGTTCCATTGCTATTTTATGTTCCTTAAGATTTTTCTCTCCCTCTTTCGTTGCATCCTGCCATTTTTTTCCTTTCCCTTGGAAGATCTATTTTTAAACGTTCCTTTCCCATTAGGACTTCCTTCTTTTTTAATTTTGTCAGAAGAAAAAATAATTTTTTTAGCTCATCCAGGTTTTCAACATTTTGCTGATTATCAGCTGTTCTGTGGCTATACCATGGCATCACTTGATCGGCTGTCAGCGTCCTGAGCTGCCTGAAAGAAAGCAGTCTTCCCTCCATTCATTATAAAGAGTTCTCAGTTTGTCCAGATCAGCTCCTGCCTGATCCGAACTTCTAAGTTGCTTCTTCTTTTTGTCGCGACTTTTGGACCTCTTAGGGTCCTTGAACGAAGAGAATTCAGACTGAGAGAGACCAGAGCTCCCGTCTCTCCAGCCCACATCAAAGCAACATTATCCGGAAGTTTAAAAAAAATAGATGGCTAACTCTGGAGGGGATCCTAACAAACTGGAGTGTTTTTGGTGAAATTTGTAGAGCAGCTTTGGATAAAGAAGTGCAATGTAGACAAAATGGAAAGAGACAAAAGGGAAAGGTCATTATGCATGATGGACAGAAATTTTCACAAAGAGGTATTGGAAAAATAATATTTGATATTTGATAAGAAAAAATATGGAAAATGTGTAGATTTAAAATTTACATTTAAATGAAATATGCTTAAAATTTGGAATTTGAAAATGGTAGGTTTTACTGTATGATGGGTAGAAATCTACAAAATGAAGTATGAAATAAAATGATAAAATTTATGTTGGATAAGAAATTAAGAAAAATGATGATATAGAGAAAGTATATTAACATGAGAAATAATTTGTGAAACAATAAAATTGATGTATTGGAAAAACCCTAGAAAAATGAGAAATATAAAACAAAAATTGAAAATTGTAAATGAAATGGAAATTCATTTTATGAATAATGTGAAATATAGTTTGTAAATCAATAAAATGTATATAGTTTTAGAAAAACAAGAAAATATATATGCTAATCTTGAATTTTAAAATGACAAAATTCAAATTAATATGAGAAATAGACTTGCTTTTATTTATTATGTTATTGTTCTTATTTTAGCAATTCAAATGGAAATATTTTGATTTTGGGACTTTTAGATGAAGAATTCGAAAAGGAAAAAAGGGACGTGGAAGTCAACATTATATGAATTATATGAATGAGTTGTATACTCAGATATGTTTGTTGGAAAATGCAGGTTTTTGTGCTTCATATGCTAAAATAACTTTGTCTCCTATCTTGGACAGCTGAATGTGTCATTTCCTCCTTTTCATAGAAGCCACTTATCTTGAAGTATCCCTGAGTCACAGCATAATAAATATCCTAGTTTGAATTCCTACAGTGTTTAGGTGTTATTAAAGTTTAAGAAGAATGTGGAAAGATTCCTTCCTTTAGGACACTACACAAGTAAGCAGGATTTTCAATTGGGAACCGGAGAAGATATGATAGTGAGTGAAGATGACCTTTTTGACCCTGGTGTGTTTTTATGATAATTACGGAATACAAAAGTAACATGAAATATAAATGAGTAGTCCTCAAAAAACATCCTTTGGCTGCCATATTTAGTCTTTATTAACTTGTGGGGATTAAAAATGTGACTTGGGACAAAGACAGTTGTCCATATGACACTGAAATGAAGACATTTGTCAAACTGTCCTCCACTAATCAAAGAAGCTCCATTTCCACAAAATCGTGTTATCTGGGTTTATTGGGAGGAAAAGGGGGTTACAGAATCTTGGAAACTTGATACATATGTATTTCAACTTTTATCAACAAATGCATTAAGCAAGTTCTCTTCTGATTTTTAGTCTAGTTCCATTTGGATTTAAGGGGAGCTGACTAGACACTTACACAATAGAAGAAGAATCTCCAAGTGTTAGTCTTCTGCAATAATTTGAAATGTCCATTTTCATTCTCAGGCTCATAGGATTGAATAGATCATTGTGACAAATAGCATAAGCTCCACCTTATGTTCGGTTGTGACTCTGCCTGCAAATACTTAAAGGGCAGGGTGTATGCTGCAACTTCAAGACAAATGTCTTGTCACTATAAGTTTTATGTCCCATCCAGGAGTATACAGACAGATGAATGGATAATCTTATCTGAGGTGAGATGCTTTCCTGGCTGTCAAAATAAGTTCATGTTCTCATGACAAAATCTTTTCTTGGATGCTGTTGAAGCAGCCCACATCAAACTGGCACGTTGTGTCTCAGGAAAAATTTTTTTTACTTGCTTTCAGTTATGATCTCGAAGTGATCCAAGATTTATTTAAACTGGTGAAAAAGAGAAGCTCTTGAGCAACACATAATTTCCACATACCGTGTTTCCCCGAAAATAATATAAATTTTTGCTCCCAAAGATGCGCCAGGTCTTATTTTCAGGGGATGTCTTACTTTTCCACCGAGAACTTCCTGCCTGTTCCAGCTGCACTGGAGGGGAGGCCTTATTATCGGGGAGGTCTTATTTTGGGGGGATGTCTTATATTTCAGCGAGAGGCAAAACTGTAATTAGGTCTTATTTTCAGAGGATGTCTTACTTTCTGGGAAACAGGGTAGTAATTAACCATGCACGATCATAGCAAAAGTTTTGCAGGATTAGGGTAAAAAGAGTCAAGTTGTCCACGACTATATAATTGAAGTCCTGTCCTTTTTCACATGTGTCATGGTACCAGTAAAAAAAAAAGTGGGGAAATGATTGTGGCCATATATTGACTTTTTTTAACCCTGCTGCAGACACAGGTTAAATAGTCAAAATCCGTAGGTGTACAAAACATTTGCTAAAATGATATCTGTAATGTAATGAGCTCTATGTAAGTTGCTTAGTCATTGCCCGAAAGTAGCTGAAGCCTGTAGGCCTAGGTTTGCTGTTGCACAGGAAAATCCTCAATTGCCTATTGGCTGCCTCCTAGCGGCCAAACTATATATTATTTATTTATTTATTTATTTATTTATTTATTTAATCAAATTTTTATACCACCCTTCTCCCCGAAGGGACCCAGGGCAGTGTACAGCCATTTAAAAAACACTTAAGACATACAAACACATTTAAGAAACAATTTAATAATAACATAATTTCCATGGCTAAATTTAAAAACCGCAATGTAAAACCAATTTAAATCTAAAATTTAAAATATTTAAAATTAATAACATATTTCAGGAAGGAAGAGGTGTTATTAGGCCAAAACGGTCTGAGTAAAGAGATAAGTTTTTATGGCACGGCGGAAAGCACGGAGGTCTGGGATAGTATGAATTGTGCAGCAGAATTGCTGGGTTTTCACATGTGCTCCTGCTTGCTGTAAAATATGCTTGTGCTTCACTCCAATAAACCTGTTCTGTTCTACAACCAGTGTCTTCCATGCCTAAGGATTGAGAATATAACAGTATTTGCAAGAAAGGCCAACCCGATATCAAAGCCAGCTTAAAAATAGCTTAAATTGATCGCTGGAAAATTCTGAATTGCATTAGTATGATTTCATTATTTTATAATCTTATAATCCAATAAGATAAGGAATAAAGCAGGTATATTTGCTTTTGATCATCGGAGAGTAGCTGTACTATAAGATATATCAATCTTCACTAATATACGTTCTCATAATTTATAGAGATTTATTTGGGACAATTGCATTTTTAAATGTCAAATAGTTGGATCAAGTAACTCTTTGATTTCGGGGGAAGGGAGGGATTTGGTAAATTGAGTTTATAAGATATGCAAATGCATTTTCCATTTCACTGAAATTTTATTTCTTGAAAACTGTGTTTCCAATGTCTTTTTAAAAAGAAAACACCAACAGACTTTCATTTTGTTTTGCAAAATGTTCAGTTTTTAATTTATATAGTATCATCTATATACTGTGTATCAAAATTTGAAAGGAGATAATGTTTCCATATGCAAATGCGATCAAGTTGTTAATGCATCCTATTTACAATGCAAAATCAACATTCCATAACCTAGCAGCTAGAGAAAATATCACAGAATAGTTTAATCTGGTAACATGTTATTAGCGCAGATACAAATGAATAAAAAGGCTTCAAATAATTCAGTTAAATGGGGTCCTCCCCTTACTTTATAGGTTTCCACAGCTTCATAAGATCAGATGACTATGTCATTTTCTGAAATGCTGCACATGAAAATAATCATGTGTACAGATGTTTCACATTGTTTGTATTCACAAAGGAAGAATTTGTGAGGCAAAAGAAATTGATTCTGCTGTTATGTAATCTCAATAGAAAGATGAAAAGAAAGATATGGTAAAGGCCACACAATAGTACCTTTTTAATGTACTTATTAATAGTTTGTGAAAACTTAATAATCATACTCATATGTTCATTTCTTAAAAATATTGTTCTTCCTGATTTCTTAATTCTTCTATAGGCAGTCCTCAATTTACAACTATTCATTTAGTGACCATTTGAAGTTACCAAAGAACTGAAAAAAGTAACTTAGTAGTTAGCAATACTACTTAGCCTTTTATATTACTTCACAGTGCTTTACAGCTCTCTCTAAGCAGTTTACAGAGTCAGCATATTGCCTGCAACAATTTGGGACTTCATTTTACTAGCCTCAAAAGGATGGAAGGCTGAGTCAACCTTGAGCCGGTCAGAATTGAATCGCTGGAAGTCAGCAGAATTAGCCTGCAATACACCATCACAATTCTTATGATCATTTTTCACACTTTCAAACTTAAGACCATTGCAGTATCCCCATGGTCACATGATCAAAATTCAGATGCTTGGCAATTGCTTTAAAATAATGATGTTTGCAGAGAGATTTCCGGTGTATGGCAGGGCGCAGCAAGCGGCAGGTCTGGAACGGTCCAGACCAAACCGTTTGAAGTTCAATAGACCAGGACTATTCCAGGTCCTAAAGTCATCCTAGACAGGTGGCAGAAGAATGGGGATGTCCGCAGACCCAAGATGAGGCAGCGACTCATCTTGGGTTGTGGAGAACCCCCCTGTAGATCTACTGAAATGGCTGCCTGGTGCAGCATTCAGCCCCAGACAAGCTGAGAAGAAGAAGCAGAACTGAAGTTTAATTATTAAACCACAGGAAAGCAAAAATTAACAGACATCAGTTTGGGTGAGCAAACTTCAAAATTCCTACTATAAAAGAGACTAGTGTACTGTGATTTTAAGAAGAGGAAATAAGAGACATTTTTCTGAAAAGGAAAAAAAATGACTGATTAAATTGGAAGGGAAACTCTTATGTGGATTATAAAAAAAATACTTTAAGTAATTTTAAAAAAATTACTTAAAGTAAGTAAGTTTAAAATAAGTTCAAAAGGAGCTAAAGATTTGCTTTGTAAAGAGAGACATCTAGTGGCCAGAGTGGAGAATAGACCTAGGACATTTAGAAAAGGAAATGGGATAAAACTTGACTTTGCACCTGTGGAATGTAAATGAAAGATAAAAATATAAGACAAATATTTTGAATTTACAGTAAGGAAGAAGGGACTGTTTATAAAAAGCGCTGTTTAAAATGAGTAGAAGACTAAGAAAAGATTTTTTTTGTTCCATTTACACTTGAAATGGAGAAATTTTTGCCAACAGTGACTCAAAAAGAAAAAAATCATTGAAACAAAATCTATTCAAGATATTATATCAACACTGCAACAGGCAATGGAAACATTAATGAAAAAGTTGAATCAATCTATTAATGAAGCTATTGATAAACAGATTGAGTGCAGCAATGCGCACTTTGAAAAGATAAATAAAAGAAAACAAGAGGTGACAGACAAAATTGCAGTGCCGCCATCATAGCCGCCAACCAGCTGATCTGACTGGTTTCAATTTTGGGAACTCCATCAGGTTTAAGCTTGGTGTCCTCCACACCCTGATGCTCCAGGAGGGCAGAAAAGCCCTCCCTGGGTAAGGGAAGGACTCCCCTTGCTGACGCTGATGCCGATGCCGGGGCTGGGCATTCCAGCCCCGAACCCCCAAAATCGACCGCTTCTCACCCCCAGCACCCATTATTTTTATGACCACTTGAAAATTATAAAGGGACAGAAAAAGTGACTTATGACCATTTTTCAGCTTTATGACCATTGCAGCATCCCCATAGTCACATGATCAAAATTGAGATGCTTGGAACTGACTCATATTTATGATGGTTGCAGTGTCCCGGGGGTCATGTGAGCACTTTTTGCAACCTTCTGACAATTGGGAAGCCAAGTTCAGTTAACAACCATGTTATTAACTTAACTGCAGTGATTCACTTAACAACTGTGGTGTCAAGGTCATAAATTGGGGCAAAACTCACTTAACTAAACTGACTGTCATGCTTAGGTTTAAATGGGTTGGCTACTTTCTGTAACAACCCTGGAGTTTTTCCTGGCAACCTTTTCATGACTGCACACACTGTGCAACTCTAAATATATTCCTTGACATCCTTTTTCATAGCTGGCCACCAGAATTGTCTCTTACTTAAATGGAGAATTTTTTATGAATATCTCATTATTTTTCTTTTTATTGAGTTTTCCAGCTTGCACTGGCCCTTGGACCAGATGACATTTGGGTCCCATTTGTTTAACCAAGTCAGCCCCAGAATCATATCCTTTCTTCCGGGGACCAGAATGAAGCATATAGTTTCTGTATGAGGTCCATAAGTCAGAATTAGAGGCTCTGTCAAGAGAGTAGCTGATCTTCCCCCTGCGATAGCACCATCTACTTGTTTATAAAGCTCTAAGTCGAAGTCCCAGGTTTCTGCAGTTTTTAAGTTAATGCAGCAATGGTTGCATCCTGGATCTAAGAGGGCTTCTACCTGCCCCTTCCTCCCAGAAAATGTGATCAGGATCTCAATGGTAACTGAGACAGGTGGCATATAGCCACTCACTATCAAGTTGGCATCACCTTTGCTGTCACTTTTGTAGTAGATAATCAAAGGCTTGCATTGCGTTGGAGTTCACCTCCCCCACTGGAGGGGATAGAGACCACTATGACTTATGGATTTTTCCTTTTCCTTCATAGTAGGTCTCCTTCACTTTGTAGTTGAAGGAAGGGGTGCAGCGAAGAATTGTCTAAATGCTCAGTAATCAATGGCATAGTATCCATCTTTGCCACATCAGAAGCATTTGCTGGAACTTTGGGGTGTCTGTACACTGTCCCAATCCAAAAACCTCCTCTCCCACATATTTTATTTTATTTTATTTATTTGTTTAAATTTATATACCGCCCTTCTCCCGAAGGACTCAGGGCGGTGTACAGAAAA
>JANHFO010056317.1:0-10443 GCA_032468095.1 Pareas carinatus
GACAAGGAATTTGTCTCCGGTGTACATGCTCTAAGCTTACATACAGGCTACAATTGACAAACTGTGATTACAATCATTAGGTTATAATTGACAAGCAATGATTACAGTCATTAAGATACATTCATAATCATAAAGGACATTCATTGGTCATCATGGTATAAAGTACAATCATGTCACAAAACATTTCCTCATGTCACATGTCGAAACATTTGTGACATGCCATGTCACAAAACACATTCGACATGCCATGCAATTATTATTATTTTTTTGCATGATGTAATGAAGAAAAAATTGTTCCTTCTTAGAGGATAACTGGGAATCCCGGTAGAGCTTTAAAACTGAAAAGAGCAACTGAACACATCTGAAAAAAGCTAGCTTATTTGGAAATTTTCAAACAGGAAAATATTTGCAAAATGTTGGTACCGTAGTCAGGCTCGAGAACAGACACATCTGCAGCTTAGTGATGTTCCATGACGAAGAAAGGAATGATTTTTCAATTTAAAATAAATAAATAAATATCATCTATCTTTATTTTACTTACATTGCATGAACCACAGCTCATTTAATTGCTCCTTGGGGATCTAGTCCTAGTCCTTAAAATTCAGCAGTGACTTCTAGACTTCTAGAGAAATTCAAGACGCTTCTGGTCCTTGATATTCAGGATCCCCAGTGATGAAGAGTCAAGTTGAGTCCAGACATGGGTAAAGAATGTAAGAGGAGAGAGAGCTGTTTCCAGCAGAGCAGAGCTAATATTCTGAAGGAGCAGAGCTGGGCTATCAAGGCATACGCCACACCGACAGATTTGTTTAATAGATCGGAATGCTAGATACTTCAGTGACATGGAGACAGAACAGCAACAGAGTAACAGAGTGGGAAGGTCACTCTGGAGGTCTTCTAGTCCAACCCCCTGGGCCATTTCAGACAACTGGATGTTCAGTCTCTTTTTGAAAAACTCCAGTGATGGAGCACCCACGACTTCTGAAGGCAAATCATTCCACTGATTAATTGTTCTAATTGTCAGGAAATCTCTCCTTAGTTCTAGGTTGCTTCTCTACTTGATTAGTTTCCATCCATTGCTTTTTTTTTACTTTTGTACAGTACAGGTAGTCCTGGACTTAAAACAGTTTATTTATTGTTCAAAGTCACAACGGCACTGAAAAAAAGTCACTTTTAACCGTTTTACGCACATATGACCGATGTAGCATCCCCCGTGGCCACGGGATCAAAATTAAGATGCTTGGCAACCGACTCCTATTTATGACGGTCGCAGTGTCCCGGAATCAGGTGATCCTCTTTTGTGACCTTCTGACAAGCAAAATTCACGGGGAAGACAGTTTCACTTCGCAACGGTGTTACTCACTTAATAACCGCAGTGATGCACTCAACCACAATGGCAGGAAAGAGTCATAAAATGCTCTTCTTCCTCTTCTTCTTCCTCACTTTTCTCCTCTCCCACTCCCAGCACCGCAAACCGGCCCACACTCCCTTCATCATGCAGCCCTCCAAGTCTGCAAAGTAAGCGTGTGGCAGTCCAGTTTGCAAGCGCAGCATCCCCACGGGAATCCCTCCCTCGCTTGCACCGTTTCCAATGCCACAGAGCTTGTGCAGTACCGACTTGGTTTGGCCTGTCTCTCTTTTTTTGGGGGGGGGGAACGGTTTTCTCAGGCCTTCCTCGACGTGCTGGATCTTTGGCTTGTTTTGCTGGAAGGCTGGGTTAGGATTGTCTCTTCTCTTCTCCCCTCTTCCAGTGGAGGTTTCTCTGTGTCTTCTCATTTTCCTCTGGAGCAGAACGAAAAAGCCTCTTCCCATGAAGGGTTTTCTATGTCTTTATTCCCTCCTGCCCCCAGTCCGTGAAGGAAAAAAATTGTTTTCCATGAAACTGGTCCCTGGTGCAAAAATGGTTGGGGATCATCATTGTAGTATATACCAGCCATTTCTATAAAAACTAACCTATCTAATCAGCAAAGCCAAATCAAAGTTTGATTTTTTTTTCTATCACAAGAACAAAACCCAGAAGCGGTTTTCTAAACAGAAACAAGATTAGATATGTTCTTTTAATAGAATAAAGCAATCCATTTAACCATGTCTGTTTTTCCCCCCTTGCTGTGGGAAGTAATATGCATTTCTTCTTGCACTTATTAATCTTTATAGACTATTAGCATTTAAATGAACAAAATTCATTATATTCCTTCAGATTCCTTAACCTTAAAAGGCAAAGTACCTTTTTAACCCTTCAGTGTATATATTTATATTCATTGCTTGTGTGTTTCTTTAAAAAAAAGTATTTATATTTGTAGCCATAGGACTGGTTTGTGCAATTAGTGTATTTATGAATAATCTTAAATGGAGGTTTGTCATGCAAAAATGTTTATATCCAGGACTTAAGCGACAATAGCTGTTGAGATTGCTGTTAGACTTAAAGCAATCCTTCAGTTATGACAGTTTCTACTCTTCCTGTTTCTCAGACTGCTTATTCTCTAAGTAAATATTGAAATATTGCAAACGTTAATGTGTTACTTTCATTTCATGCATTACCGTTATTGAAATCGTGCAGAAAGCTGATTTTGAATATTGCCCTACTATGCAATTTTAAGAGTTTAAAATAATTCAATAGTTGGATTCAAAAGCCTTGCCAATTGCGGCTTTTCAATTTTATTTTATTTCATGCATCCCTGGCTTATGAAAAGCTCTTCTGGCAAATCCATCCCAGGGAATGTATCTGTGGCTGACTATACATTAAAAAAAAACAGAAACAAAAAAGTGAGTCATGAATAAACTAGGATGTTAGGAAAAAGGATGAGCTACATTCTCTTCTTTACAGTCCTGTATTATGTGTCCAGTATAGGTGTGCCTTTAAAAATTCGTGAGATCATTTAAACTTGTATATAAGTCTAAACAAATAAATAAATAAATAAATTTATAATCTGGAACCATGATCAGAATCAGAGTTTATTGACCAAGTGTGTCTGGACACACAATGAATTTGTCTCTGGTGTACATACTCTATACCTACATGCATCCAATAAGCAAACTGTGATTGCAATCATAAGATACATTCATAATCATAAATTGCATTCATCATGTCATGTACATGCGAGCTGCAATTGACAAACAATGATCTTAATCACAAATGCAATCACAACCATAAAGCACATTCATCACGTCATCATGTTATAAAATACAATCATCATGTCACCAGACAAATTTCATCATGTCACGTGTTGAAATACAAAATTAGACCTATTTGAAGCACACATTCCATGCCACAATATTAATCAAGCACCCTTAGTGTTCTCTGAGCTTGGCTGTTTTCTTGCAGATGTTTCATTACCCAGACTAGACCAGCACTGATGATGTTGCCTAGTTTGGATGAATGAAACATCTGCAAGAAACCAACCAAATTACCAAGATGCAAAAGTTCAGAGAGCACCAAGCACCCCTCATTTCAATCCTGAGATACAAATACCCTCCAAGACAGGAAACTATGTTTGGAAACTAACCAAGGAAAGAAGCAACCTAGAACTAAGGAGAAACTTCCCAATGGTGAGAGCAATCAACCAATGGAACAACTTGCATTCAGAGGCTATGGATGCTTCATCACTGAAGGCTTCCAAAAAGAGACTAGACAACCATTTGTCTGAAATGATAAATGATCTCCTGCTTGAACAGGGGGTTGGGCTAGAAGACCTTTGAGGTCCCTTCCAACTCTCCATTCTCTGTTCCTTTATTGGTACAATATTAATCAAGCATCTTGACTTTCTACATGTAGAAATGGAAGACGTGATTGTGGTATCTTTGCTACAGCATGATTTATAGTATTGCAAATTGGTTGGGGTAGTGACTTAAGCAAACATGAGGAATTCTGACCAAAGACACTGTCCAGATAAGCAATGCTGTAGTTTCTTGACCTTTTGGCGAAGATCAATTATGCAGAATAAGCTCATGGGATCATCAAAACTCATATTGCCTATAGTAGAAGGAACCTTTTAGAGTTTTAAATCCAATTGTTATTTGCTTCTTGTGCTAGTATTAACTAGATCAAACCATGGATCTGTTGAGAGTCAAGCATATCCTGACTTCTGAATTCCCCGGCCATTGACACATGTAGCTTGGCATGGAGTTTAAGGGAGGAATAATTTATTATATTTAAATTTAATAAATATAATTTATTTAAATATAATTTATTATATTTAAATTTAATAACTGATCTCAGGAGTTGCAGGAAAACTCTGTCCCTTTTCTTTTGAATTCAATAGAAACCTCTGATCCAGAAACTAGGATTTGTCTGAAATGATATAGAACAGTGATAGCAAACCTTTTAGAGACCAAGTGCCCGGACGAGTAGCGGCTAATGAGTCATGATGTCATCAACTAGTGCCACTACTCCTTTCTGAGCATGTGAGAAAAACAAGTATAAGTTGGAACATGCTATATAAACATGTAGCTATAGTCAGGTATAAACATAATAAATGAGTACAAATAAATGGGAACAGTAAGACAGGTACAGTAGGCACACTAGTGCGTTTATGCACGGCCCGTTATAGACCTCTTAGGAATGGAGTGAGGTCCACAGTAGACAATTTGAGTTTAAAGATTTGGGGGTTTGGTGATGTAACCACAGCATTGGGTAAAGAGTTCCAGGCATTGACCGATCTGTTGCTAAAGTCATATTTTTTGCAATCGAGTCTGGAGCGGTTCACTTTGAGTTTGCATCTGTTGTTAGCCCGTGTATTGAAACTGAAGTAATCATTGTGGTTGAACATTGTAGCTGTGGTCATAAGCTTAGGTCATACTGTAGGTGGCGTAGCTCTAAGCTTTCTAGGTCCAGAACTTCAAGCCTGGTGGCATCAGGTATTCTATTGCCGGCTATCTGTCTATCCAATTTCGAAGAATAATGCAAGGAGAAGCCATTTCAATTACATTTCCAGGAAACCTAAATGAAGGTGTCCCTGAAGTCCCTAGAAGTTCAAACTTGACTTAAAGCAACCTTTTCCTTGAACAGATGCCATTTCTAATGATATTTGGAAGAGTTGAAATATTTTTATTGTTAGGAAATGTGATCTAAACTGCCACATAGGGGGAAAGCAAATAGAACAAGCACACCTGTCTAAATAAAAGTCATATTTAGATACAATAGTTCTTTGCTGGCATGACTGATAAGTCAGATGGTCCAATTTTAATCTTTAAACTATTGCATTATTTTATGGAATTATGAAAATAACAATGGAGACGCTCCTAAAATACTGCAGAATAGAGTTTGTCATTGTGGTAGGGATGTGAAGCTGCAAAACCCTTGATCGTAATGTCCAGCATTTTATGTTCCTTCGTATGTCACAACATAACTCTTATTGAAGCTCACCGTCCATGGGGCACTGCCCAGAATCCATCTCTGAAGTCAGTAAAGAACTAATTTCCTGAAGCTTAATACAAACAAAAGGACTTCAGATCTGTGAAGCAGATTGTATCCCACCTATGCTGTTTTTTCCTTGACATCTGGGTTCCTGGCTTGGCTCCAAGGCTCCCCTACTCCTCAACGTCCACTATAAAAATGGAGAATCTGAACACTGGTTGAGTATTTAAAAAAAATACCTTGTCCCACCAGCTCTACCTGTTGAAGTGTTTACCTTATTCTCAGAGGGCTTAAGAATTTCCTTCTGAATTTTCTTGGCAGTAAGTTTTTAAGTTTACTTGAGTTTTGGAAGTGGTCACGGGGTGGCTGCTATTTTGTCTCACGCATATTCCCATCCCTCTGACATCCGACTGCTGACCTTACCACTTTGAGAAAGGCTCAGTGGATAGACTTCCACCGTGATATCTTTAACCAAGACACTGTTGAGGCTACAAAGGGATGAAAGATGATGTTGTCATTTTCTCTTCCCGTGAAAGGAAGTTCACAAGCCATCGGTCTCACTAAACGGGACGAAAGCTTGGAAACGGAATAAATAAAAATAACTTGGTACTCTTTCTGCAAGGTATCAACACAAATTATAACAGAATAATAGAACAACAGAATAACAGAGTTGGAAGGGACCTTGGAGGTCTTCTATATGATTTCAGATAAATGGTTGTCCAATTTCTTTTTAAAAAAACTTCCCGGGTTGGCGTACCCGCAACTTCTGGAAGCAAACTCTGCCACTGATTAATTGTTCTAATTGTCAGGGAATTTCTCCTTAGTTCTAGATTGCTTCTCTACTTGATTAGTTTCCATCCATTGCTTCTTGTCCCACCTTCAGATGCTTTGAGGAATAGGTGACCCCCCTCTTCTTTGACACAGCCCCTCAAATATTGGAACCCTGCTATCATGTCACCCCTAGTCCTTCTTTTCATTAAACTAGACATAGTTTACACTCTTTTCTGCAACCATTTTTATACGTTTTATATGTTTTTGCTTTCAGTCTCCTAACCATCTTTGTTGCTCCTCTTTGCACTCTTTCTGGAATCTCAACATCTTTTTTTATATCTTGGCGACCAAAACTGGATGCAATATTCCAAGTGTGGCCTTACCAAGGCATTTATAAAACAGTATTGACACTTCACACAATCTGGATTCTATCCCTCTTATTAATGCCGTCCAGGAGTGCATTTATCCATATTTATATTACATTTCAGATACTAAAATGTTGCCCGAATTCACCACCTTGCACAAAGCCATTATGGTTTAGCTCAGAATTGCTACAGGAGCGCTAGAGTTTAGATCCATCCATCTTGCTCAGCTATGAACCATGAAATATCCTACTGAGATCTTGGTCAGCTTAGGATAATTATAGCCCTGCAGACTCATTTCATCTGGTTTTGATGTCATGCGATGTGTCAAGCCGAACCGAGAAAACCACGCGATAGCTTAATGAGTTAAAAGATAATTTCATAGAAGTGGATACTTCTCATTTTCCTGTTGCCAGGAAAACACAAACCTACCAGTGGGAATAATGGGAAGTGGATGGCCAGCTATGTTATTAAAACAAGCAAAACAATTCTCCCAGGCTTGGTTGATTTAATACCCGGGCAAATAGCACAGAAGTCAAAAATCAGCATTTTCAGCGATAATTGTGCTTGTAAAATGTTTTATAGCTTGGGTGTCCTATTTTAACCGAATCAAGTTCTGTAAATTGAAAGAAGGGGGTTTGTTTATTAATGCTGGTCATCAGCTAATCTCCAACCATATATAAACAGGGTTCCCCCCACCAAAAAAGAGAAATAATTCTAGCTCAGTGTTGAAATGAGGGATCGTTGGTGCGCTCTGAGCTTGGTTGTTTTCTTGCAGACATTTAATCACCCAAACTGCACTGCACTGGCTGCCGGTGGTCTCGCTGGTGCACTTCAAGGTTTTGGTAACCACCTTTAAAGCGCTTCATGGCATAGGGCCCAGCTACTTGCAGGACCGCATTCTGCCCACCGATACCTCCCGCCGTCCTGTATGCTCCCACAGAGTGGGCCTCCTCAGGGTGTCGTCAGCCAAACGATGTTGGCTGGCGACCCCCAGGGGGAGAGCCTTCTCTGTGGCAGCTCCCACCCTCTCGAATGATCTTCCCCCTGCTATACGATCAATCACCGACCTCCAGTCCTTCCGCCGTGCCCTGAAGACTCATTTGTTCCATCAAGCGGGCTTGGGATAGCCGCGCCCTGTCTTCCTGCATTTAATATGAAATTCTTAATTTGGTGGGAAATAATTTTATTGCTCCCCTTTTAAATTCTAATGTTCAGGCCTGATTTAATATTTTTATTAATGTTCTTAATTTATATATGTATTTTGTATTTTTAATATTGCCTGTAAGCTGCCCTGAGTCCTTCGGGAGAACGGCGGGATAGAAATAAAATTATTATTATTTTTATTATTATTATTCCATTCCATTCCATTCCATTCCATTCTAACACACTGACAAATGTCCACCTTTCAGCTTCAATAACTGATAAATTATTATTTATTATTATTATTATTGCTCATTGCCAAACCAAGATGACACCTGACTGGCTCTGTAAACACTCATGCTCATAGGCTACAGTTAGTTGAAGGAAAACTACCTCATACCAACCTAAGCAAGTTGTGCTCCTTTTTCTGGTTATTTGGCTATAACTCTTCATAGAATAGAGATAATTGAACAAATTATTGTATTGCATTCTTGATTAAATTATCTTTTCATTGATATATAACTTTATGATACTACTCCAAAAATGTGGTATTATTAATCAAACCTCAAAAATACACTTTTTTCCAAAAGGTTTCCACAATTATGGCCTCTACTATATATTTTGTGTAAATCTAAGTAAAATGAACTAAAACTTTGACAGATAATTATTAGCCTTTCAAAATCTCCTGAAGTATGACACAACACAGATTTTAACAAATATGAAATCACTCTTAGTGAAAGGTAGTACTACTGCAAATTCTTTTTTTTATTCTTCTATTATCGAAATTACATACTCAGAATTACACAACTATTTTTCCTACTGGATTTTGAGTCCTCCTAACGCCCCCCCTGGATATTACTTGTAGAAAATTGGGAGTTGCTGCCACTCAGGACATAGAATAGGACAGGATTTTTGTTTCTTTAAAAAAACAAACAGCTGGTGAACGGAAACTAGACAATGGACGCTGGCGAAATGCAAGATTTCACAGAGCTTGTGACTTCAGATTACCTCATCTTCATTCAAAAGTGGAGTCTTTGGTGTTCTGAGCTTGGTTATTTTCTAGCACTGATTTCTAACACTGATGAAGTTACCTAATCTACAGGAAGTTTTTTACAAGCCAACAAAGAAATAAAGGGAGTCTCATATGGCCATTTCTAGCTTATTTGCTTTCATCAGTGAAACATACCCTCTGATAGGATTCAAACCTGGGCTGGATTGCATGCTATGTTAATATCTTAGCTTTTGAGCCTTGTTTGATAAATGTCTGTAATGTCTGCAGACATGTCTGCAAGAAAGCACCATGGTTCAACTCTGAGCTACAAATGTTCTCGTTCATCGATCTTTCAAAAGTGTACTTGTAGAGTTTTGGTTGTTTCTTAATTGAGCTATGCCAAAACTGATATTCTTCTTTTCTATTAACTTGTACGCACCCCTTAAGTAGATACTTCCATATAGTTGTACAATTTTCTGGGTTTTGTTCTTCTATATATGTTTGGAGATGTTTGAAGTTTGCTGGTAAGAAATCAAAGGTAAAATAGAGACAGAAAGGAAATTTTAGGCTTGACTTTCTGACTCTCAAAATCTGACAAGTCCATCTGTGCTAAGTGAAAATAGGCAAGGGCATCATTTTATAGATTTCAAAACTCCTTAAAAATACTTTCCCCATTTGTTAGAAGGAAAATAGGCATATGGTACTTAAATGTGAGAGGGCACAATGACTCAGTGGTTAAAGATGTTGAGCTCATCAGCTGGGAAGCTAGCAGCCTGGATTCGAGATCCGAGCATCATGTGATGGGGTGAACTCCCATTCCTGACCAACTCCTACCCACCTAGCAGTTTGAAAGGATGCAAATACGAATAGATTAATAAACCTATTAATCTTCCCACCTTGGTGGGAAGATAACAGCGTTCCATTCACCTCAGCATAGATCCATGCTGGCCACATAACCATGAAAATGTCTTCTTCTTTTTCTCTGCAGTGTTTTTTAATTGTTTTTTCACTTAATAACAAACAAGATTCATACCAATATATTAAAGAAGATTGTAGCATGAGGGGAAGCATATTAACAATACATTAAATCCAAATGTAATATTACTAATAAACAATTACAATCTACTATCTACTTATCTAGTACACTTTACTACAATCTATAACTGTCGTAATTACTGTCTTTTTGATTATTTAATTTATTCAATCATACATCAAGTGTTGATAGTATGGAAATGCAATCCATTTTGCCCAATCCTAAAGACAACAGGAATCCTTCCTTCTTACTTTTCTTCTATTATCCTAGCCCTTTTCCTCTTTCTCTTCCTCTTCCTCCCCCTCCCTTCCTATCTCTTTCTTCTTTCCCTTCCGTCTCTTTCACCTTCTCTTCTTCTCTCTCTCTTTTCCTTCCTCTTCTCCCTTCTCTCCTTTTCATTTTCTTCTTCCCTCTCCTTTCTTTTTCTCTTCCTCTTCTCAATTTCTTTTCCTCCCTCTTTTCCCTCTTCCTCTCTTTCCTTTCTTCTTCTATCTTCCCTTATTTTCCCTCTCTCTTCCTCTTCTTTGCCTTCCCTACTTCCCTTCCCTTCTTCCTCTTTCACTCCTCTCCATTCCTTCTTCTTTCCTCTCTCTTTCTTCCCTATCTTTCTTTCTTCTTCTTCCTGTCTTCCTTCTTCCTTCTGTGAGGTTTAAAATTTAACCTCAAGTAGTCTGGAAAGAAGCGAACAATTTCTAGGAACTTTATGTATTCATTTACAAATGGGCTCCTTGCCAACCATGTTGATTCGCAAGGAAGCAATCTTTATCACTTTGATTCCAGTTTTTATACACTT
>JANHFO010056413.1:0-10438 GCA_032468095.1 Pareas carinatus
CTCGGAGATCCGTGATCATACGAATTTCTGTGGGGAGGTCATTCCAGAGGGTGGGAGCAGCCACAGAGAAGGCTCTCTCCCTGGGGGTCGCCAGCCGACATTGTCTGGCCGGCGGCACCCTGTGGAGGCCCTCTCTGTGGGAGCGAACCGGTCGGTGGGAGGTATTTGCTAGCAGAATGCAGTCCTGTAGATAGCTGGGTCCTAAGCCATGGAGCGCTTTAAAAGTCATAACAAGCACCTTGAAACGCACCCGGAAACCCACAGGCTACCAATACAACTCGTGCAGGAGGGGGGCCACATGGGTCCTGCCACTGGCCCCCATAACCCCCCGCACGGCCGCATTCTGTACCAATTGGAGCTTCCAGATGCGTCCCAAGGGGAGTCCCATGTAGAGAGAATTACAGTAGTATTATCCTTTTCATAGCTTAGCGTTAGGGCTGTAGTTTGAGTGTTCAGGTGCCTTTTCATAAAGTTGTATGGGTATCCATGTTGTTGGAAAATGTTGTATAGTCAGTTTGTTTCTAATGTTTGGAATTGCTGTAGTGTGTTGTATTCATCTGTTCTTATACAGCTCCTCTTATGGGAGATTGGGTTGTTATTTTGATAATGGAGCACTTAGTTAGTGTGGGTTGTTTTTCAATAGATTTGAATTTCTAATTTGCTGTTGATGAGGAGATCCAGAAGGGTAGTATGTTATTGTTTTCTTTTTCTCTTGTGAATGTTAGGTTTTTGAAGATATTATTGATCATTTCATGTGTTTGCTCTAGTTGTTCCTTTTTTATCATAATAAGCTGTTCGCTACATATCTGATCCATATCATGGCTGGATATATGAGAGTGCTATAGTTTCTAGACACTGCATTATTAAAACAGAGGAATATAGATGGAATGATTGCTCTCAGGATTCAGTGCAGAGGCCATAATGCAACAACTAGAAACAGTAGCACTCTTATACATAGAACACATAAAACATAAATTCCATACAAAAGAGTTAGCATCAAAAAATATTGGGAGATGTATATATTTAGCACCAATTTTTTGGCCTGCCTCATACTTATTTAGACTCTATATTAATTCTCAGGAATGCGTAAGTCCAGGGAGCAGCAACCACATCTTGCATTTCCTTTGCAAGATGTTGCCTGCCATTATTTGGATATTATAGTAATGGCTTCCTTGGGGACAGTTTTGGTTTTGAGTAATGACTGAATACAGAAGTGCTGATTACCATGAACAGCTCCTACATATAAATGGAGTTCTGAATTCTCTGTAAACTGAAATTGCCATTAATGTGAATAATGGTCACATTGGAATAAATTTACAGAAAACAAATGTGGTTAAAATTATATTTATTTTTCTAGATATTTAAAACTAACTCTGCATTTTGTGTTGTTTTTGATGATAATAATTAAATAGGAACAAATTGCATTTATCAAGTTTTGGTGGTAGATAATTTTGTCATATTCTCATACAACTTGGATTTGACATTTTGTTTTCAACAAACCAGTTTCCTATCCCTGGCACAGAAGGGAAAAGAACAATAAGTAAACATATTATCAATTGTTTTTTCATGTGCTTCAGAAGACATTGCTACTATAAAGTTTTCCTATATTTATTATTTTGGCTGTGCTCAATTTCCTGACCTTGCCTGATGAACACTGATTTACTAGTGTTATTTCAGTTTTCCAGGAAACAGTAAATAAAATTGGGGCCTGTCAAAATACCAGAAGAAAATGCTTTGGATTATAATTGTATAAGAAGTTCATTAGTGCGTGCTTTGCTCCTCACTTTTCTCAAAGCTAATTATGGTAAACCTGCTTCCTTTTATAAATTACCTTGTAAACAGTAAGAGATCCTTTAACAGGAGGAACCTCTCATTAGATAAGAGAGAATTGTATCTTACATTGTACTAATTTACAGATTAGGGGTTGCTATACAATATGGTTTCAATTTCCTGGACTTTCATTCAGTGGACTTCGTATACAAGAGACTTTTTGTGTTTTACCTTGGATATTATCCTAAGCAATGAAAAAAGCTATTGTTTTCCGGGCAGGGCAGACAATTGACATAATTGATAAAATCTGTGTCAATTTAAATAATATGTGTAGTTATATAGTTGATATTTTTAACATCATCTAGATCAATTTAGATAATAGGGATAATTGTGTAAATATTCTAATGGCATCAACTGAAGCAAACAATGTAAAATGCCACATTTACATTTAATGCAAATTACCTAACTGACACAAATAGTTAAAATTTGGATGTAATGAATATTTGCATTTACTGGACATCAAATTTCCCAAAGTAGTCCATTAAATCAGTGTGCTACTGCAACAATTTTAGTTATTTGAAATTTAATAGTCTAGAAAATTCTATGTTCCCAATATTTTCCCAAACATCTGCATTGTATAAATATTTTCACAAATATCTATATAGAATGAATTTTAAAATTTTTGATATAAAGTTAGGTAGCCATGTCTTCTGGAGGCAGAATGATGTACCATAGTCAACCTACTTTATATCTGTTCAACTTCTATCTATTGTATATAAAAGTATAAAAAATTGTGGTTGGATTGTTTTTAGTGAATAATCTAAAATTTACTTATCAAATATAAAAGATGACCTTACTATTTCTTTCTGACACCTTCGGTGGAAATAAAATTACAGGGATATTTTATTAAAATATACAGCTATAGACCAAAAAGACAAAAATACAAAAATAATACAAAATACAATTATTCAGATTTCCAGGTCTAAGTATCATGGTAATGGTGCATAATTTGGTCACTATTCTGGAAATGTCTCAGTCCTGATCAATTAGAAGATAGAAAACAATTCTCAGATGAGATTGATATAGGTGGAGTGAGGGGGAGAGAAGCTAAAATGGCAAAAAATTACCAATTTTTGAAATAAGCTTCAAACTTGCGACAGGCCTTATACATTTTGGCTTCATCCTATTGCCGCAAAATGCCATACAAAGGCAAGAAAAAAATCTGGACCAGCCCCAGTAATGATATTGGGACTAATAAATCTTACAAAGCAGAGAAACAGATGAGAATTAACTCTGAACTCCCAAGGGCACAGACAATAAAATACAAATAGATCTACAGCCTTAGAACACCTTTTATCTTCAAAAAATATAACACAGAATCCAGTAACAAGACAGACCTGCTTCCTGGCCCTCCAAAAATTCAGCCCAAATTGCTTCAGAGTAGGGCAGTAAACTCCTAGAACAAGTCTCCTGCACTCATAAAACTACATTACTCAACCATTCCATAGTCTGCCTTTTGTCTAAACAAACTCTTATCTTTATATTGCAAGGGTTAAACAACATTGCTCTGAAGATGTGCAGCTTTAAACATGCCCCTTTATCTGCAAGTCCTCCATGTCAATTAGACTTAAAATAGCATAAGAAGCTTGTCACCTTGGCATTCTGGCAGCCTGGCCCACAAATCTACTTCTTTATGATGCCCAGCTGGGGATTTTGCACCATTAGAACTTGTTCAATCCAAATTTCTAAGTTCAGCCCTTCAAATCTCAAAATGCGACTCTAATGCAACTATCAGACTAGAGACAGGCTTCATGGAAGTGGAGGCTATAGTGTGGATGACCATATCCAGTCATTACATTTTTTCTCCTTGATCTTGCCTCATTGATTATGAAGGATGGCTTTCAGTTCATATGGAAAACTAATACTCAGAGTTTCTCTCCAGGTCTTCTACTCAGCATGGGATATGATCAGGTCAAACATTGATCTAGAGCACCAGTTGGATCTAACCAGGTCTCCAACCTTTATTTCCAATGAATCCAACAGTTATTCTGCCTTCCCTATGGCATACTTAACTAGACTCTAAATACCAAAACAGGAGGACCTGTACAATATCATGCTCTCCTCTGAGTTGTTCTTGAAGGTCGATATAGGAAGATTCCCTACATGGAGAGACAATGCTCTTATGACTTGGAACACACACGCAAAAGAGACCATTTACTTTTCCTATACCTCTATTATGGAGACATTCATATTTCAGAAGTATGTAGATGCTGTCTAAACTTTGGAATTTGAACAGATACACGGTCACTTTTGGTACAGAATGCAATTATCTTTTCCTGATAAAGGCTTTGATGCTACTGTAAAAATCCTCTTCTGTGATGGGAGGAGTACAATGATAAAAATGCTGAGGAATGGTAAAGGGAGGGTATGAATGTCCTGTTGCAGATTTCAAACTCTCTCTCACACAGTTGTTAAGTGAGAATAGCAATTTACTCAAGGTCGAGTAGATAATTGACAAACATGGAAATGAAAGTAACTCAAAAGAAAGCTTGCCTAGATAGTTTCACTTTTAATAGGAACACCTATAAGAGAAATTCAGAGAGACAAGTCAAGTTTTTTAACCAGTCCAAAGGTCAGAGTTTCAGGATTTCACTAGTTCAGTTGGAACAACCTCTTCAGATTCAGAGCTGGAGTCCTAGATCATGACAGAGTTCTTTGTAATAGAGATGTGAAAGGTTCGTTTTGTCTTTTTGTATATATTTTTTTTGTTTGTGCTCTCTCAGTCTTCATCAAGACCCAACATAGGTATAAATTGAGAGATGAACCAACAAAACTGTTACATGTTCCTTCCAAGGAGACTACTAGGTGCTTCTCAATAATAACTGGGCTAAAGATTCACTCCTAAAGATCCTTAAACTTAAACCACTACAAAAGCAACAAACATAATAAGCATCAATATAAACAATCTGAGCACTAGGTGAAATGCAATTTAGGTAATTTCTATTGCTAAGTGATGCAACCATAAAGCTAAATGTCATATAATCACATTGCATGGCAATGGTAATCCCAGCAGATCTAATTGTTGTCATAACTCCAGGATGGTGTGAGTCATTAAGTGAGGCTTTTATGTGACTATGATGTGGGAAGAGGCAGGAGTCCCTGGCAAGCAAGCCAGTAGGTAAAGCGCTAAGGATGGAGGTGAATGCTGAGTGGAAAATAGGAAATGTGAGCAAATGGTGGGTGCTGAGGGAGGATACCTTGAGAAGGTGCTATGGAGCATGGGCAGGTAGGTGGTGCAAGCAGGAGCTATGGAGCACAGAAGGTATGCACATATGAGGGATGATAGATGAAAAAGTGTTGGGAGTAGGAGTGACTTGTGACCTTCCCTGCTGAGTTTCCTATTGACTTTGCTTGTGTGTAGCTGGCACGAAAAGTCACAAATGACAATTATGTGACCACAGGATGCTGCAACTGTTGTAATTGCAAGTTCATTGCCAAAGGCCAAAATCACAACCATGTAACTGTGGAGATACTGCACTTTTGTAAACTGGTTATAAGTCCCTCTTTTTCAGTACCATTGTAACTTGGAACAATCAATGAATATTTCATTCATTCATTCAATCAATCAATTTCTTTTGTTGCCCAAATCCATCAAGTGATTCTGGACAGCTGACAATTTTCATAATATGAGGTCATAACTTAAGGACTTCTTGTAGCATCTAAACAGGAAACCCAGAATACAGGCATCAGATATTAGATTGGACTTCTTGTAATGTATGAGTAACGTTATAAGCACAACACTATGTGGCATACAGCAAAAGACTTAACACTCTGACTTTAAAAATATCTGATTGCTTCAGGCTCATAGTTGTTTTTGTTATACATCATGTATGTAATTATTGTATTAGAAGTTATTTGAGCATGAAGAAAAAGACTTGAAGAGTGGAATTTTCAGGAAAAAGACAACTGAAAACATATGCTTAGATATTTAAAGCTTTCAACTGTTCAGTTTGATAGCTGTGCATTTTCCAAATGTGAGTTGCTTAACATGCTCCTTAGTTCTCATACAGTTGATTTCCAGTGTCTGGATTGACAATTACCTGCTTGTGCATGTGGGGTACCTGCAGCCCCAGTTGGGATAGAGAAAATAATAGTGTGAGGGGTTCTTGGTGCTCCCTGAGCTTGGTAGTTTTCTTTCAGGAAAAAAAAGAATGATGCTGCAATATAGCAAGAACATCTCAGAAACCACCAGTAGACTACTACAATCACATGGAATCAGCACAGCACACAAGCCAATTAAAGCCCTTCAAAAGCATTCTACATAACCAAAAAGACCCAGCAACCCCAGAAGAAAATAACAGGAGTCATAAACAACATACAGTATAATGACTGCAACAGCCACTAGGTAGGATAAACAGGCAGAAACCTGGCAGAATGCATGCATCCATGAACACCAACTAGAGTCAGAAGACATGATGCAAACTCTTTAATTTCACAACATATGGACATAATTAACTGTTAGATCTGAGGGGCTTGGATCCGATCACGCAAGGGAGAAGTGGGAGAAACTTCAGTGAATCCAAACAGCGTTTATTGATGGGTAACAATGTAGCCAGCAACGGCTGGAAAAATACACAGTCTTTTATAATACATTTGAGCTGGTGCAACAGCCAATCAATGGGTCTAACTTGCTCGTCTCCCAAATGTCTGAGTAGTTGGGAGGGGGAAAACAGCTCCCAACATCTTCTGACCATTGATTGACATCAATTAGGGTCAGACACTCTGGAGCCTCTGGCTTGACCAAGATGCTCCCATGGACTGCAAGGACCCTTTGCTTCTCCAGCAGAGCCCTTGGATCCAGCACTCAACTTCCTTCTTTAGCTTCTTCCACTTCATCGCATTATCACCACAAATGAATTACCTCTTCAAGAATAATTTTAGTTATTTTAAAATGCAGCTGAAGCTTTATTATCTCTAGCTTTTGGTCATAAAAATAAAACAAGGAAGTTTGGTGTTGAGGAAACAAAGCAAATTAGGCTGTAATGTTGAGATATTTTTCATTTGGCACTTCTTTTTTGCAGCAGCTGTTCTTCATTATGCACTTGTAAAGAGCATAATGTTCTATAATGCATATTTTATATGTACTGTGGATACCTCAATGAATTCTGCTTCTTTCTCTGGGCAATCTGATTAAATCAGCCAACTTAACATTGAACTTCCTACTTAAGGAATGATATATAATATACTCTTAAAGATATACTCTGATTATTAAAAAAAACTTAATTGGATACCAAAATACTGTAATTTAGTAAATAGATGCTTAAAAAAAGCTGAAGACCAGATTTTTATAGAGTTGCAAAATTCCTAGTAGTTTGCCAGGCTGACCTACTTCAATGAAATGATATATCACATAATTGGTACTTCTAAATATTCTATGGGAATGTAGATTTTTTTTCATCTGTCTTTGTTTTATTAAACTTCATAGCTGTTTGTTGTGTCTTGTGCTGGCAGTGCGAGAAAAGTCTGGGTGCCAATTGGTCAAGATGACTTGACCCAGGGCTGACCAATGCAGGCGCAGCGTGGGCATTCCCCAGGCTGTGATTGGGGCACTGCTAAGAGAGCAGGAAAGTTGTGGGAGTTTTAATCTCTCAACAAAGTTAGCAGAGTTAACAGAAAGATAGAATCGAGATCATGTGAAGTATTAGTAGCACTTTATAAAGACTTAGCAAGACCATATTGCATCAAGTTTGGTCTCCATACTTCTGATTCCGGCTTCGTCCCAGTAGAGGCAAGGTGGTCAGGACTAAGGCCGCCGAAGCCTCGGAATCTCCTTGTCCGGGGGCACAGATGTGCCCTAGGATGCCTTGGAGGGGCATCTCAAGGAAGAGCATATGGGGAGGAAAGAAATGGGGCAGTGGCCTCATTCCCCAAGCCAGTTTCATAGCTCCCATTCTCTGGCAAGGAGAATGGTGCTTAGTGCCATTTTGCGATGAAACAGAACGCCACAGCAAAAAAGATCTGCCGCGATGCAAAGGGCAATAACAATGCCTGAAAAAATGAACGGAAGCCGAAATTTGCTGAAATATTCCACCTAAAGAAAAAAAAGTGGGACTTAAGCTGAGAGGTACCACTTTAAACTATTAAGGGTCTGGAAATTAAGGTGAGTTTGGTGATCTGGAGAAGGGGAAAATAGACATAATTACAGATATGGATAAATATTAACAGCGTATGGAAGCTACTCCTAAATTGGACTCATTAAAATTTTGTTTTTAATAATTACCTATATGGAAGATTGCCTGATTAAAAGAGGATGGACATTGTGCATTTAATGCAAGAATGAAATTGAGAGACTTAAAGGATTATAAATAAAAATCTGGGACATTGGGAAAGGACGGATAAAGGGAAGTTAATTGGAATTTAAAGTAATTGTAGAGGCTTGATCAAAATGGGGTCAGTTCCGGAAAAAGAACATGATGGAAACAACTGGATTGAGGATTTCAACAAAAAGATAAAGAAAATATTAGAGCTATTAGAAAGATCTAAAGAAGAAGCCCTGGAAGGAAAAATTCAAAAGGAAGAGGAGAGGCATAGCAAAATAAAAAATAAATTACATAAAAGGAAAAGAAAACTGGCAAAATCAAATTTAGATAAAGGATGGAAACTAGCTAGGAAAAGAAAGATTAGATAGAGGACAGAGTCCAAGGGTGTGGGAAAGAAAATGAGATCTTCCAAGGAATGGAAAAAACAAGTGGCATTGGTACCCTGGAAGACAGGCAAATTTTCAAGTGGAGAGAACTTGGAAATAAGCATTTGTTTTTCAGATCAACAGAAAATCCTTGACGTGTCCTTGGTGCTCTAAAGAATATCTAAGACCATCGCCACCAACATTGACAGGACAAGCCACTAGAATAGAAACTGACAGCAAACCCCACACCTCACTAGCACTGATGATGTTACCTAGATGGGTAATGAAATGTCTGCAAGAAAACAGCAAGCTCAAAGAGCATCAAGAACCCTTCATTTCAACTCTGAGCTACAAATATTCCCCCTTGCTGATGAAAATCCTTGATTCACATTAGATTTACAGGAATCTATTCATATCTTTACGGAGAAGGAGAGAAATGGAGGAGATTATAAAGTGGTCTTGCTTTGTTTTAAAGAATCTCCTAGTGCAGGAGGGCTAACGTTTTAAACACCGAGTGTCAGGATGAGTAGTGACTAATGAGTTGTTGGTCATGATGTCATTGTCTCAAACCGTTAGCTTCTTTCTGAGCATGTGCATGACCCTATGACATCATCGTCCAGCATCACTACTCTCTTTCTGAGCATGCACATGGTCCCATGATGTCATCACTACTCCTTTCTGAGCATGCTAAGCTCTGGGGCGATGCTGGGGCAGCTTGATTCGTATGCCGACAGAGAGGGCTCTGTCTGCCCGCTGCGTCACATGTGTCATAGGTTTACCACCACTGTCCTAGTGCAATTCTGCTATGGTAAATTAATTTAGTGGAATAGAAGCACACTATGATTATTCAAAAGTATTTCCTTGACCACATGATCCATTTAGTACATTGGTGGCACTTGCTCTACAATTTCTACAAATAAACTGCTACCTAGAATAGGGTATTTTACTGTTTTGTGTATTTAAACTTAAATGGATAAAGTCCTGAATAAATAATTTATATACCAGCAGAGCATCACAATAAATTGTAATATGTTTGCAGTAGCTGCAGTAAAAAGCTATAGATTTTTGTTACTGTTTGAGTGCTATAAAATATGTGATCTTTTACTATCAACATTTGTATTTTTTTTCCCCAACGCATCAAGAACTAGAGAACAGCATTATGGCTAAATTGAAGAATCTGAAGTACCTTTAAAGCATCACCAAAAATGAAATACAGTACACTGACAAATATATAAGCAATGGTTTTTTTTCTCAATTTATATTCTTTGATATAATAGAAATTGAGAGCACGTTCTATTCCTTAGTAGCATGGATGATGTTACCTAGTTTGGCTAATGAAATGTTTTCAAGAAAGCAACCAAATTCAGAGAGCGCCAAGGATCCCACGGTTAATACAGATGCCTAAATTAGCACACACAAATTTCTGCATTGTTTCCACATCTTTGAAAAAGGAAGATTTAGCTTCTGTATCACAGAAAATGCACTTTTCATGTCAACCTCTCAGTTATTTTATCAAAGAATCCTCTTAAGGTTTATAAATGAGCATTAGAAACATATATACAATAAGCATAAAGTATTACAGTATTAACACATACATGTCTATGGGTTACAGCATGCACTGCATTTTGTTGAATTTTAGGGAATGTAATAATTCAGGGAGAAAAAATCAGAACAAATGTTCATTCTCTCAAGACAATCCCTTATGTTTCTGTTCCAAATGTTCTGCATGCTAAGGTTCTGCTTGATTTCTATGGAATTCCATAGCAGTACAGATGTCATCAATGTGAAAATGACAAAGCAAAGCAAGTAAATCTAAATCTTTCACAATTTCTCTAAAATATGGTAGTGAAGAAGAAAAAAAGTAAGTACTGCTAGGGTTATATGGATTATGGTCCCTTAAAAAACACAACTAATTGGTTTACAAAATGGCTGACCAGCTGAGTCATGCTGAATTAGGCTAATTGCTTTAAACCAGGATGTTAA
>JANHFO010056503.1:0-10436 GCA_032468095.1 Pareas carinatus
ACATTGAACTTTAACAATATTTATAAAATATGGGATATGGGGGGAAGGGAATGGGAAGGGGGGGAGGAAGTCGGGAGGGGAAAGGGGGGAATTGGTGGTGTACAGATAACTTGAATAACTAACATAAAACTTTAACAATATTTACAAAATTATGGGGTGTGGAGGAAAGGGAATGGGAAGAGAGGAAGGGAGTTGGGAAGGGGGAGGAATTGGTCGCGTGCCATCTCCCTTGATCCTAGGACCCGTCATCAAGATGGGCCCCTGGTGTTACTGGGCCAAGTTATATTCTTTAATTTGTATAAGTCCGAAGTCTCCAAGGAAACTGACATTAAGGAGTTAATCCAGGATGACTAAACAGAATTTGAAGCTGGAAAAAAGTGAGCCATGCAAGAAACCGACCAAACTCCAAGTATAATTCAAAGGAAAACTGCACAGGACTCCTGAAGCACATGCAAATATCATGGTTACTCCTAGATATCCTGACTTAGTGTTGTAATTGGTTCATAGTCATATTCCAGTGTTGGCAAACCTATGGCACGTGTACCAGAGGTGGCACTCAGAGTCCTCTCTGTGGGCATGCACGCCTTTGCCCTAGAAAGCCAGAGGGACGGGGGGGGGTCTGATCCCCTTTTCCTCTCCTTGTGTGCTGGGAGCCAAGTGGCTAGTGGGGCAGAGCTGGACAGCTCAATCAGCTATTCGTCGGCAGGCGGAATGTACCTTCTTATCATATAGAGCAGATGGTCACAATTAAAAATTATATTTTTATTTATAAGAATTATAAGATTGAAAATAGGGGAAGTGTAAAATTTGTTTTGGATATTTGGATAGTATTGATCACTTGAGACCTAAGCATGCATGGTGTATGATTGTTGTTTTTCTGTTTATTTTTAACTATTCTTACTTGTAATTTAAATTTATTTATTCTTTGTGGCTATCTATGTAAATTTTTATATTGTTTATTGTAAGTCGCCCTGAGTCTATGGAGAGGGACGGCATATAAATACGAATAAATAAATAAATAAATAAATATTTATATGAGAATATCTAATTGGAATATTTTAGTTCTGTATAATACCTAAATATTGTGTAGAAAGATAAGAAGAAATGGAAATCAAAGACGTATGATTAATGCTATGCAAAGAGATTACGTATGCTGCAAAATTAGATGGGGGAACAAGAAGGGGAAGATGAAGGGAATAAAAAGGAGAAGAAGAAAGAGAAGAGAAACTGGAGGAAAGGAGAGAGGGAAGTAGAGAGGAGGAAGAGAAAAAGGAAGGAGAGAAGGTAAGTAAGAAGGGAGAGGAGAGGAGAGGAAGTAGAGAGGAGGAAGAGATAGGAGAAAAGAGTAGAAAAAGGAAGGAGAGAAGGGAAGTAGGAAAGGGAGAGGAGAGGAAGAGGTAGTGGAGAAAGAATGGATTGAGAAAGAGGAAATAAAGGACTGAAGGAAAGGAGAGGGAAGGGGAGGAGGAAAGAGAAGAAAAGAAAGATAAGAAAAAGAAAGGGAAAGGAAAAACAGACGAAGATGAAGGTCAAGGAGAGGAGGATATAAACAAGCAAGGGATCAGCAAGGATATCCATGAAAACTGTTGCCTTATATGTTATGAACTGTTGTCTTATGTTATGTATAAACAGCTGATATGTGATTGGACAATATAATATATAATTGTGATAATTATACAAATATAGACAAGTTGATGATAGAGGTTATATATTTGCTGTAAAAAACTTGCTGCATTGGGTTTGTCATTTCGGTTACACCTTTCTCCAATTTGTTGTCAATGTATGTCATAAAATGAAAAGTAATAAAAATTTAATACAGTAGAGAGAAAGGCTAAAGGAATTACTAGGATTTTCAGCAGGTTATAAATAAGTGATTGTATGATGTAAAAATCAAGAATGTATGAATGTTTATTTTGAAATGTATATCTCAATAAAAAAATTAAAACATATAAAAATTATGTTATTTCAATGATTTGATCAGTAACCTTCTCTGCTTAATAAATTACTGAGTATATATGATTTCAGTCAAAAAGACTAACAATGTCAACAGTTTACAAGTCTTGTAGTTTTATAGTTAGTTTGAGAACTTTTCACAAAATTATTTTCAGCAATGTTATTATAACAATTATTAGTCAGTTTTATTGTCTAAAAAGCAGTTTTATAATTTGTATAATCTTGAAATTTCAAGTGACTCCATACCAATGTTACAAGTAAGGAGTTTATGATTACATCAGAGGAGTTTATGATTACATCAGACTAATGATAAAACAAAAAAACAAGTCACTGCTGTTAGGTTGCCGAGATCGGGTTTATAAGGACGAAGCGGAGACCACATCTGCTCAGGTATCTTTATTGGATACAGTGCAGCTTTGGAATGCAACGGTCGGTGGCTGGCTGCCCTCTTTAAACCCTTTCAAGTGGGCAGACTGCCAATCAGCTGTGTCGGAATTTCCGCGTTCAGGAATTCCCTTCCAATTGACTGATCAGGACACAACACCCCTCCCTATTCAGATGGCTTTCCCTCTGGCTATTTACATACGTAATAACGCAAATATGCAGGGGGTTTAAAAGGCCGACAGGACCTGTGTGGTTCAGTTGTGGTAATGGCGGCTGACGGAGAGGGGACGTGCCTGTTGCAGGTTCTGGAGTCTCTGCTGGAGGCTCCCTATAGGCCTCCAGGCACGCCCTCGGCTGAAAGTGAGACTTCATAGGCATGGCGGAGCCCTCTGGTAGGTCCAGTGCGTAGCCCCTGCCTTCGGTATCTGGGGGGGAGGAACTCCAGAGTTAGCTGGGTGGTAGGAGTTGGCCTTGGGTGTCCCTGTTGTTGGTGTGGCCCGGACCCTGAGCTGATCTATGTGCCGCCTCCAAGAGCAGCCATCTTGTAGGATTATTTAGGATTTGGGGCCTGTGACATGGAAGATTTCCCCTTCTGCCCACAGGGGTCCGTTAGTTAGGTTTTTTGCAAACACCGGGTCCCCCACCATAAAGGTTCTATTTATTTCTGCTGGTTCCCTTCCACCATTCAGAGTGTAGCAAGGGCTTAGTCGGTCTAGGACCAATCTTAGCTTTCACCCCATTAGCTCGGCTGGGCTTCTACCGGTGGAGGTTCAGGAGGTTACATATTGCCAGGTGAGGAATTCGTCTACCCTCTCCTGCCAGTCCCCCTGTCTCAGGTGTCTTATAGCCTCTTTGACCGACCGAATCATGCGTTTGGCCTGGCCATTTGCACTGGGATTCCTGGGGGCGGTGAGGGTGTGTCGGATTCCTAACTCTGCGAGGTACCCCTCAAACGGGCCCCCAGTGAACTAAGTCCCGTTGTCAGACACCAGCACATCTGGTATGCCGTAGTTGGTAAAAAGGGCTGAGAGGGTTTTAATAATTGCCTGAGTGGTCGTGGTGTGCATGGTCACCATCTCCATCCACTTGGAATAAGCGTCCACGACTAGAAATGTGTGGCCTTGAAATGAGCCCGCTAGCTCTATATGGACCCTCGACCAGAGTCCCTTGGGTTTCTCCCACTTGTGTATTGGGATTTTGGGTGGAGTGGGGTATGATTGCTGGCATGGTTGGCATAGGGTGACCCATTCCTGGATGTCCTGGTCTAGTCTAGGCCATCACACAGTGCTGCATCCCAACTCTTTCATCCTCACAATCCCCAGCAATGAGCTTAGGACTCTTTTTTGGAGCTTGTTTGAGATTACCACCTGTTCCCCCCATAACAGGCAGCCCCTCTCCGACACCAATTTAAGCTTTCTGGATTCAAATGGTCAGAATTGTTCCATGGTTTCCTCCGGCCACCTCTTTTGCACCCAGGTTACCACTTTTCGTGTAATTGGATCTTTAGCAGTTTGTCTAGCCAACTCGGCAGAGGTGACCAGCCCCGAGTCCTGGCAGTTTATTAGTGCCCGGTGTCTTCAGTGGTCATTTGATCGTCCTTATTTGGGAGGGGGCATCTGCTGGGGGCATCTGCATGACTCAGTTCCGTTCCAAGTCGGTGTGCCAATGTGTGCGGCCAGGAAAATAGTCCAGCATGTCATTCGCGGGGAGAAGGCTTGGGGGCTAGGGCGATTCCCTGCAAGCAGACTCAGCAATGGCTTGTGGTCTGTAATGAGCTCAAAATGTCTGCCAAATAGGTATTCATGGAATTGCTTGATCCCTGCCACTAGTGCTAAAGCCTTGCGATCCAATTGGCTATAGTTCCTTTCGGGTTTGGTCAGTGTTCTAGAATAGAAGGCTATGGGTGCCTCCTCGTCATTTGGCAATTTATGGCTAAGGACTGCTCCCACTCCAAAGGGAGAGGCGTCACAGACCAACATTAGGGGAAGGTTTGTGTTGTAGCGGACAAGGAAGATGTCCAAAGCTGGTTTTAGATCAGAAAAGGAATAGACACAAGTACTTGAGCTCTAGATTTACAGTATAGGTCCTCATGGCAATTTAGTTTTGCAGTCACCAGATGCAACCATCGGACTGGGCATCAAAACAAGTCATTTACCAACTGTGCAAACAAAAACTGAAAACCTGTAACTCTTACAATTTTCCTTCAAAGCAAAAAAAGAAAAAAAGAAAGAAATTTACTCTGAAGAGCAAACCATGGCCTCAAAGGTTGTTTGGCTTATTGATCTATTATCAGTATTTCTCAAACTTGGCAAATTTAAGATGTGTGGATTTCAGCTCCCGGAATTTCCAGCCACACATTTTAAAGTTGGCGAAGGTTGAGAAATTGATGACATATATAATTTACGTATAATTAATATTGCTACTATTCTATTTTGGTACTGACTACATGTATGATACGATAGCATGTTTAATTTGGTTTGAGCATTTTAAAATATGTACATCTAAAACTTAACCAAGTATCAAAATAAATATCTCTTGTTAATTATATAACTATAAATATATTTGAGGTTGTATTAAAAAACAGGACCAAAACATAGTATTATTTGTCTTAAAGAGCTCTTAAATTTAAAGAATTTCAACTATACTTCGTTTCTTTTGCTCTAGTCTGTAGGACTTTGGTGCCATCTAGGGTCTATAAAATATTATAGAAACTATAGTATAGTATCATGAAAAGCAAAAAAAGAGCTGTGTTAGCCATATGAAAATTTTTGAGAGCTAGGCCAATAGAAATACAGTAAGATAGCTTTACAAGCTCTTCAAAACTTTTCATCAAGCCAGATGGTGAACAAATCAATCATGAGAAAAAGGGAACTATGTTAAAATTAAGGCTTCCACATTGAAGTCAATGCATACAGAAGTTAGAAAATAGCTTAAAGATATTTGAATTAAACTGTGCTGAATGATGGTCTCATTGAGTACCTAGGTTGTCTAAGGTTTCCAGAATCAAGAAGACTCATTGACTGATCTCTAGGTGTTCCTGAAATACATATTTAAGTGAAACTTACACTGGTTTCTTGGTAGAGTTGTAGACTGTGTGTTTCCATTTTAAAAAATCAAACAGAAGCAAAATTCAATAGCTTATCTAGAAGATAATGTATTGTATTCCCATAGAATACAATTCCAGTTTATATAGTACTGGAATTTTATTTTGAAATTCTGAAGTTTCCCTCATTAGGCTTTACTGTGGTTATGATTGCAAAGACTGGTTTGCTCGCATTACTGACATTTATCAGTATATTTTGGTGTAAATGGAGAATCCATTGCTAAGCGGAGACATGAAGAGAAGTGGAAATATCGCTGTGCTCAGGTGTCACCCTCTAACTCAGAAGTGAGCAATTAAGAGACCACATGAGAAACTGGGACTGTGTTGGAGGACCGAACCAAGAGGCTGAACTTAATTCTGCCGCTGGCACCCATGGGTTGAGAGAAGGAGCATGGAGCCTCCACCTCACTCTGGCTGCACCTTTTGTCACAGGTGCAGAAAAGCTCTCCCTCATGTCAACCAACTAAAGGAGCACACTTGACTTTGTCCTGCCTCCTGCTGAGGGGCTAACTTACATTTTATTTTTATAACTTCCAATTGATCTTAGACAGTTGGACAGGGAAAGCCAAAGGGCCAGATGGGGCGGGGGCTGTAAAATCTGCAGGTCTGTTCTAACTGCTAAATAGAGATGTTCAAGTCAATGTTGTCTTCCTGGTACAAGACGCGGAAGTGGTTTTCCACTCCTTCCAGAATTTCTTTTTTAATTCCGTCTAGACTATAGCCTGGAATTCCCCAGCAATTTCCCCATCTAATTACCAATTAAGATTGGCCATATTTAGCTTTCCAGATCAGCCAAAGTTAGCTAAGTGATGCCATTGCTATGAAAATAATGATTTGGCCTTGATTTATCAATTCTTGATTTATTCTTATCTTAGTAAATGTTGAATTTAAGTGCCAAGGATTTACAGCACTGAAACAATTATTGGTGTTGAGGAAACAAAGAAGGAAAGGAAAGAGAAGTCACTGGGAAGGCTGGCCAGTTAAATGGTCCCAATCTGAATAATTAAATCTAAATGGCTATATCAATGATGAATATCACCCTATATTAAAACAACCCATGCTATGTATAATTATAAAGGAAACAATCACATCAAGAGCATATGTGCCTCAGAAACACTTTCAAAAGTGAATGCAGGAAGTAAGTTTCAATTTTGGGAGAATGCCTATACTAACTAAAAACCAGAAGGTATCCAATAGCACTGCTTTCCAACATGACATTAAAAGTCATATGCATTCATGAGCTGTAACGTGCATCTCATGAAGTGAAACTGTACTTTATCAGTTTATGCCTTTTAGTAAAATTTGTTTCTAGGATAAGGTACCAGACTGTGATTTTTGTTTCCCACACAATTGTCCGTGAGGAAGAAAACAATGAAAGAAAATACTTAAATCTCAGTTGGTATAAAGATCACTGGTTGTAATATAGAGATGGATCAATGGTTAAAATGGTAGCATTTTAGTGTGTTATGACGTGAAAAACATTTTTTTTTAAATGGCATATTTCTGGTACCAGTATCAGAAAAATTATCTAAAATGTATAAAAGTGCTTGAAATGTATGTTAGAAATGTAGGACATGGAGGGATTTTTTTTATCATGCTTGGTGAACATGTCAAAAAGCTAAACAAATCGAATGCATACTTCAATACAGAAGATTTTAAAGTTCAGTATTCAATTGAAAACAGAACTTTCCTATTAAAACTAATGTTTAAATAAAAAAAGCCATGAAAAATTATTTCAATATATGATTATTGCTGCAAGATTATATGCACAGAGATGGAAAGATATGACACTACCCATGATGGAGGAATGGTTGATGAAGCGGACAGGTTTTACTGAAATGGATAAATTGATTTTTTGATTAGAGAAAAAATATCTACGTTTATTGTTGATTGAAATCCTTTTATGGACTTTTTGAATAAAAATGAAAAAAGTGAACGTATGGCTTTGATGATGAGATAGATTATAATAAGATGAGTAGTATGATATAACTTAACAGATATTTATACTTATAACTCCTGTGAAATAAATTGGAAGCCACTTCTTTGTATCTTTTTTGTTTTCTATTTTTTACAACATTTTTCCTTCCACTTTTTGCTTTTTTTCTTTCTTTTTCCTTTGTTACTTTATATTAACTTGTATTTTTATCTTGTTTAATTTTTTCAATAAAATTATATACACAAACACATATACACATAGATGTACATACAATAGTTGGGACACAACTCCAAAGAGCCATGCGTAGGAATTATACTAAGGATCCATTTCCTAACCTTTACCTAAGAGTAAGTTGTTATATCTCAGAAACCCACTCCCTGAATAAATATGTAGAGACAAGGTACTGTAGGTTTTACTAGTTGCTAGACAATGCATAAATACTGAGCACGCATAATAACCTAGAAGTTTCTCTGACTTTGACTTAATGTGAGGTAAACAGTTAATATTCTGAAATGTAGGTTCTTGGAGGTTTTAGAATAAATATCATTATTTTAGTACTTAATTTTTTATTTATTTATGCTATTTGTTATCTGCAGCCCAAAAACCACTTATGTATCACAAGCCACTTATGTATCACAAAGTGCCAACACTGCAACACGCATCCACATGCATCCCCAGCGATGCCCCTGCATTCCCCAGCAATCTCACCACCACCTCATGGCTGCCTGTGCCCCCCCATGGCTGTTGACGCCCCCTTGCACCCTACTATTACTTGCGGGCCAGCCACCACCATCATTACATGGCAGGAAGGGAGCCCTACATTCCTGTCATTTTATTCAATATGTTCTGTGTATCTGGATCAGCGTTTGCCAATCTTGGTAACTTGAAGATGTGCTAATTGAAGTCCACACATCCTCAAAACAAACTAGGTTGAGAAACGCTGAACTAGACCGTTAGATAGAAGAAAGACACTGGAGATGGCTTGCAACAGCAGCTCTTTGAGTTAACTAAATACATCCAGCAGCGGTCTCACTGACAGCTCTCCTTTTATAGAGAGAGCTGTCAGATAGCTAGCCAATCCCCTTTTAGTATTTTTTCCACTTGAAACACGGATCTGAATGAAGCCTCAGTGAGTGAATATTTATCACCCCTTTTAGTTGGACTCATCTATGCGCAGATGTAGTCCCGTAGGCAGGGCTTTTGCTAGTTCTACTTGACCTGCGCAGTTCAGTAGGTGTGGTGACTGCAGCTTGAGAGGTCGTGCCTGTTACTTCCTTCAGAGTTTCTAATGCTCCTGGAACTCTTTGGGCGAGGCCTCGAAGTCTGCTGAGACCGGTTTGCAAAAGACGTGTCGCTGGATTTCTTGTTTTCCAGCTAGGTATTCCGTCTCCTTTAGGCTTGAGTCTGTTATGGAAGGATTAGATTTACATTTAATGTCATGTAAGTTTGGTGTTTGTGCGTTTGACTGGAAACGTCTTTGTAGTTGGTCTATGTGCCCTCTCCATAGTCATCCATCATCTATTCTAACGATGTATGATCTTGGGCCAGATACTTTTTCAAATTTTCCCAGTAGCCATAGGGGTCCCTTGGTAAAGTTGCTGTCTATTTTCCCACTCTGCGGTCTTTTGCCTATCCATGCGATAGACCTTGTCCTCACTGCTCTCGGTCTCATCATCGTAATGGTGGCTTGAGTTTGATGGCCACCGGACCTGCAGTGAGCTTTTGCAGGAATTCCGCTACTCTATCAGAGGATTCTGAGGCCCTAGACTCATCGAGGGCCACTTGTAGCATCAAGTCTGCTTTGGCTAGCAGTTGTCACTGTAGGTGAATATCTTGTATGCAACAGATCAGTTGGTCCAGAATCGTATCATTTAAATCTCTGAACTCGCAATGAGCCATGGCTTTCCAGAGGGCGGCCATGTATTGGTTATTGGTCTCGCCTTCCTTCTGCATTCGCTGTCTAAATTCACATCATCTCAAGATTTTGGATGGAGTTGGGGCGTAGTGAGTCTTCAGTGTGTTCTGAAGCACTTGCCATGGTACCATCTGTACCAGGGTTGGCTCTGACAGTGACTTTGCCACATCAAATACATTATGGCCACAATGGCTGAGGAAAAGTGCCCTTTTCTGGTTGTCTGGCAGCTTGAAGAGATTGTTTGCTATCAGGAAGCATTTGAACCGGGACATGTATGAGTCTCAGTGCTCTTTTGCTGGATCCAAGGGCGTTGGCGGGTAAAACACTGACACAGTTGCCACTTTTCTGTTTTTGTCCGCCAGTCTGAATGCTCATTGTAAGTGAATATTTAACACAGACCCTGGTGTGTTTTGAGCAAAACAGTTCAGTTTTTCTTGGATGCTCATATTATGGAGGTAGAACTGCAGGTTATGTAAGCCTCCTCGGTACGTACACAACCAAACAGTTCTTTTGAGATGCATCTTCTAGGCAACCAGACGAACGCAGTTACCTAAATCAAAGTGTAGTGCTTATCCCCAGAAGAGTTGCTAAAGTCCTGTGTCACCCTTCTTCTTTGTCTGGCCCTTCTGTCTCTACTTAGTTCCAAAGTTCTCCAGTTCTCCTTTTTTCTGGGTCCACTCCACCTCAGTCTGGTTCTGATCTGGATCAGCTCCCCCTCTGGATCCGCTTCTCAGCATATAGCCTGGTTCTAGTCTGAGTCAGCTCCCCCTCTGGACCTGCTCCTCCTCAGCTCTTAGCCTGGTTCTGGTCTGGATCAGCTTCACTCACAGCCTGGTTCCAGTCAGCTTCCCCTCCGGATCTGCTCCTCCTCAGCTCACAGTCTGGTTCTGGACCAGATTCTATCTCTCCAGCCGCTGCCTCTCTTACCATTCCAGCTGCACTGTTCCTATCTCCCTCCACCTAATCTCCCTAGCCATGCTGCTTCTCCTATCTCTGTTTCCTCCTCCTTCCTCCCTTTCCCCTTCTGAGTCTTTCCCCTCAGCTTTCCCCCTTTGCATCTCTTACTACTTAGCTGTTTTTCTCACCAGCTCTGCGATCCTTCCTTCTCCCTCAGGCTGCCTCTTCGCCTCCGCCCCGCCTCTTTT
>JANHFO010056518.1:0-10436 GCA_032468095.1 Pareas carinatus
AGCGATTTCCGCATGCCCACGGGGTGCTGGGAATGCTCCAAATCGCCCTGCAAGGCGATCCTTTGGCTTTGGTGCATCCCGCGGAGCGTTTTCCGGGGGCAGGGAGATCGCTCCGCGAGACGCTCCAAAACCAAAGGATCGCCCAGCAGGCTATATTCGAGCGTTCCTGGCATCCCGCGGAGCGATTTCCGCACGCTTTTGGGGAGTATTCGCTTCATAAGGCGCAGGCACTCCCCCCCCCTTTTTTGGGGGGAAGGGAAAAGCGCGTCTTATGGTGCGAAAAATACGGTAAATTTAAATAAATAAATAGATAAATAAATAAATTGTCTCATTCAATTTCTATTCTGATTATCTTCTGAAAGTTTTTTTTAAATTGTGGGTCACTTTTTAAGCTTCACACTTATATTTGGTTTTTTTTTTTATTTTCTTTGTTAGTAGGTATTTTCTGTTTTATAATACTAGTTCTATCACTTTTACCTATACCAGACATTATTTTGAATGACTTGTTTTGTATTTAATTTTAACCGAACATGCATTATATTTTTTTTGTCTTGTATCCTAAAATACCGTTGAGCATTTGAAAGTTTTACATGTTTTGGAAATCCAATCCCCCCCCCCAAGATTATAGTATTAACCATTACATAGTATTTGGGTTAATGGCACATGAGATTCAAATATCACTTGATATTCAAAGTCACAATTAGAATTTTCTAAGATAAGAAAGACCACTAAAGTTTAAACAGAAAATTTAAACAGATGACAAACTCAAATCTTAATTTATATCTTTATAATAATATAAATTTATATACATCTGGAGGTCTATTTCCCCCTTATAGGTTATAAAGGAATTAAAATAGTTGTATTCCACTGTGCCTTTGGACAAGGTGCCTAAAGGCTTTCATCTTGGATATGCTCAACATGCCTCACCACTGATCATGCAATAGCTTGTCATTGTAATGCAGTGCAAGCAGGATTTCATTTGTAATCTAGCAGCTGAACTAGGTATCTATGGCTGATTTGTTCACCATACTTCCAGGAATTCTTTAGCATTTTTTGGACTTGACTTGGTCTAGGACACTCAGTTTCCCAGCTGAAGCTGTGGTTAAGTCTGTCCATATGTTGTGAAAATAAGGGATTTTCATCATGTCTTCTGATTGTGTTCATGAATGTGCTTTTCTAGTCTTCTGCCTTTTTGTCCTACATAGTGACTGTTGCAGTCTTTACTCTGTATGCTGTAGACCAGAGGTTTTCAATCTTTTTCAAGCTGCGGACCCCATTCCCACAAATTCAACCAATTACTAATTGATAATTCATGTATATTACCTTTCCCAAATTTTTATTGACCTGTCTGTGAACCCCCTGGCAACTTGGTTGAAAACCTCTGCTGTAGATAACTCCTGTTTTTTCTTCTGGGGCTGCTGGGTCTTCTGGTTTAATTATGATGTTTTTGAGGACTTTAGTTGGTTTCTATGCTACAGTGAAGTCAAGTGGTTTTAATAGTCTGTTGGTGGTTTCTGAGATGTTTTTGATGTATGGCAGTGGTGTTGGTTGTGTTATATTGGGTTGAATGGTCACACACTTTTTGATGAAGTTATGTGGATACCCATTTTGTTGGAAGATGTTATATAGACAATCTGTTTCCTTATTCTGATGTTGAGGGTTGCTGGAGTGTGTTTGTGCTTGCTAAATAGTGTTTACTCAGCTTCTCTTATGGGAGGTTGGATTGTTGCTTTGACAGTGGACAGTTGACAGTGGAACACTTGGTTGCTGTGGATGGTTTTACAATGATTTGTGTTTCTAATTTGCCCTCATTGTATCTGCTGCCAAGGATACCCAGGAAGGGTACTGTGTTATTATTTTCTTCTTCCCTAGTAAATTTTATTCCTTTGAAGACATTGATGATTTCCTGTGTGCTTTCTAGTTAGTATATATTATATTATATTGTATCATATATCATATTGAAGAGGGGCTACTAAGATACTATGCTTTGATTATATTACTCTATCCTCTCAGAAACCTTTACTCAGGGAGAATGTTAAGTTTGATATTACGTGGTATTTTGCTAACTTGAACTTCTGCTTCTGTAATCACACTTGGGCACACAGGAAGTGAGAGACGTGGCGAGTGGTGTAAGATACTGGCATAAACATGTTATTTTGTTCTTTTTCCCCAAATGTATGGTTTCGCATGAGATGTTTACTCAAGTGCCTCATATACATTTGACCCTTACTTTTCCTGGCTTTGACTAGCTTTTGCTAACGCCAAATATGGGTAAAGGGGATGTAAGGGAGGGCACAGGGGAGGGCACTTGGGTGAGCATGAATGTATGGATTATAAAACTGTATCCTTCATTTACAATCTTGTTCAGTCTTTTGGACGTGTGTCCACTGAACCAATTGCTCAAGAATAAACCTGTTTTCTCCAACTTTTTGTGGTCCTGTGTCCTCCATCCTTTGGGAATCTGCCCAGGTGAGCCTAGGGTTACCTGCGGTCCTTGAAACTTCTCTAACAATATCATATCATACCATATCATATTATATTAGCTATTGGTACCTGTGCTCTGCCACGGTTTGGTATAATTAGGTGCACATGCCCAGTGGAGGAGGAGAGGCCTTGGAAAGGATAGGCATCAGAAAGCACTTTGCAGGCCTTGTTCGGCCTCCCCACCCCTCCCCAGGTGTTTTTTGCAGAGAATGAGAGCGATAGGTTTTTTTTTGGGGGGGGGAGAAAAGCCGGACACCATAAGTCTTTTCAGAATCTTTATTCAAACAGTCAAAAAGAGCAAAGTGCACTCACCTGCATTGCTGCCATAGGTACTGGTTCAATCGCTGCTTCCAAGCAGTTTTCCTGCATGAAGAAGCAGTTTTTTGCAGTCTCCTGATCTGCTTCTCTTAACCCCTCCATTAGTACTGTTGAATGAAAAATTCAAAACCAAACAGGGAAGCTGCAAAAGCCCTCCAATCAGGAGAAGGGAAACAAACCATGTTTTGTCCAATCAGAACCTCTGGAATTAAGAAATTGAAATAACTCACATTAAAATTAATATTTTAAAAAATCCTTTCTTAGTGAGCACCTAGATGCCAAGATGAACAGATTTACAAAATTTCAGATTTGTATCTTTAATAGTTTGGGAGATCTGGTGATAAATCAGTGAGTGGTATTTCACATTTATATATATAGATAAAAGGTATTACTCTTTTCCTCCTCGCCAGCTGTTTTCAACCTGGGGAACTTTAAGATCTTTGAAATTCAACTCTCAGAATTCCCTAGCCAACATAGCATAGCATAGGATAGCTGGCTGGGGAATATTGGGACTTGAAGTCTACAGGTCTTGAAGCAGGCAAGATTGAGAAACATTGTTAGTTCTTTACAGTAGACTGTTCTAAACGGCAAGTCCCACTGTGAAAAAAGTTTTAGTCATCTCCCCTGATGATCTGATAAGGGAGGGTGGACATGATATTGGGCAGGATTCTGATGATCAAGATTCTTATACCAAAATCACTGAAATAAAGACATATGTCTGGAGTGTGGGGGGGAAGAGTGATAGAAAAATTACAACAGACTTGCTAAAAATACTTATTGCTTGGGCATGGCTCGCTTGGTACTGCATCTACCGCCAAACAAGCAGCTCTATTTCATGCTTTTGTAACTTAAATATAAAATGTGCTGAAGAAATCCTTCAGGGTCTTTCTCAGCCTTATGGAAGGACCCACCTTTGTCCGAATCTGAATACAGAAATTATTAGCAACAGAAATTTTGGGCTCGATTGTGGTCATAAGTCGAGGAATACTCTGTATTTCTTTTGGCTTATCTGTCAAAGTATAATCATTCTTGAGAACTGAAGTGAGTCTTACTCTCTGCAGTTTGTTCTCATTGCTGGAAGTGAGACTGAAGGCAGTTTGCATCACAAATCTTGGGGTTCCAATGAAAACTTTTTCTGTCAGCCCACAATCTGGTCCAATTTTGAATGCTGCTAAGCAAGACAGTTGTTAAGTGCGGGTTTGTTCCATTTTTACGACCTTTCCTGCCACCGTTGATAAGTGAACCGCTGCAGTGGTTGAGCTAGTAACACATTGGTAAAGTGAATCAGGCTTCCCTGTTGATTTGGCTGGTCAGCAAATGGAAGATTGCAATCCTCATACATAAGAGCCCATTGCCAAGCGTCTAAATTTTGATCACGTGGCCGTAGGAAGGTCACAACAGTCATTAAGTGTGAAAAACCGGCGGTAAGTCTCTGTGTCGTTGTAACAAACCATCACTAAAGAAATGGCTGTAATTTGAGGCCTTCCTGTAAATAGGTGACTCGGAGAGAATTGGCCGGTGCCTCTTTGTTTGTGCTGGGCTAGACCGCGTACTTCTGACTAGCAACTCAGCACAACTGTCTGGGATGTGGGATGGGATCTCCTTGTGGCATCCAAAATCAAGCACTGTGGTGCTTCAAGGCAGCAGACTCCAACCTTTCCGGCTTTGTGGATCAAGTGCAGGGGTGGGTGAGTGGGTGAGGGAGAGGTGATGATGACCCACAGCACAGGGGTTGGGGACCCCTGTTTTAATGCATAACTTCATGGCTGAAAGAGCCGCTTCTGAGACCAATCCTGATCCTCCACACTTTTCAGCTTTCCTCTCAGCCAAAGTCCGAAGCTTCTGTGTATTGTTGATGTGACTGTCAGGCACTCAGAAAAACGGAATCCCTAGTTAGGATGAAGGTAGGCTAGAATCGCCCTTCTGCGTCGCAGTGTCCAGAATATAGTCAGGGTGTTTGATAGCAAATTATTCCTTTGCTGTTTTGTTTTTTCATTCCTAGAAATGATGATGGCTTTGTCTTCGTCTTCTGGAACCTCCGTTCTTTGTAGCGGAGAATCAACAGCTGTTGAGCTTACAACTCAGGTAGGATTCTCCCTTCCTATAAAGTGCCAGTCTGATATATTGAACAAGCACCCATTAACAGAATTGAAAGGGACTTTGAAGATCTTCTAGTCCAGCCCCCCAATGGTACTGAAAAAAGTGACTTATGGTTGCTTTTCACACTTACGACCTTTGCAGCATCCTCATGATCACGTGATCAAAATTCAGAAGCTGGGCAACTGGTTCATATTTGTGACCATTGCTGTGCCCCAAGGTCATGTGACCTTCTGACAAGCAAATTCAATGGGAAAGCCAGATTCATTTAGCAACCGGGTTGCTAATCAATCCACTGCAGTGATTCCCTTAATAACTGCAACAAGAAAGGTTGTAAAATGGGGCAAAACTCACTTAGCAAATGTCTTCCTTAACAACAGAAATGTTGGGCTCTGTTGTGGTCATAAGTTGAGAACTACCTGTAATTCATTGAAATGTTCATTGTTAGGAATGTTCACGAAGTATATTGTGTTTCTTTCCCTTCCCTGTTTCAGGATTTGGTACTTCTTAAGGATGTAGCTGTGTTTTTCTCCGTGGAGGAGTAGGCTCTGCTGGATTCTGACCTAAGAGCACTATACCGAGAGGTCATGGTGGAAAACGCAAGGAATATGGCCTCTTTAGGTGAGGGATTCTGTTAAGATATTCAAATTCAGTAGACGAAACAGTGGAATTGTACAATTATTCAGAACACATAGTTGCAGCTGATTGGTTGGAGAGAGCTGTCTCCTGCATGAGGCAATCTATGCTGTGATTGGTTATTGTGTGAACAGGCGGAAGTTCCCTTGTTTCCCCGCATTTTTCTATGTGCGCTGTAATTATATCTCATGATGCTCCTGTTAGCCTGACTTATCTTTTTTCCTGTTAACGATTGATGTAAAATATATTAATTTATATAAAACTGCAAGTTTTTGTCATCCTCTCTGATGTCATTTGGACACCTGCTGTGCAATTCCCTGACAGATTGATTTTCCTCTAGATCGAAAGGGCGGACGTGAGCAGCTGATCTGTTTCACACATGAACTGTTAGTTTTCCCCGTTTGCAGCAGACAGGAGTGTTTTTAACAAATCTGTGCTACCTTCTAGTTATAAATATTTTTTAAAAAATATTCGCAGATTTGTTTTTTGATATTTTTTTCAGGATCTTCCCAGGTGTTGATGTTAGGTTGATTGGTCTGTAGTTTCTTGGTTCTGTTCTCTCCTTTTTTTTTGAAGATGCGAACCATATCAGCTCTCTTCCAATCTCTAGTAGTTAGTTCCCCGATGATCCAGGATTGTTGAAAGATATGGTACAACAGTTCTGAGATAACATTTGTCATCTCCTTCACAGGTCCGAGGTGTAATCTGTTGAGTCCAGCAAATAAAGGGTCAAGAGATGGATTGCAACAACCTCTGTCCTTTATTGAAGCTTATGTTCCCGCTTCAGCCTGACTGAAGCTTTGGTTCAATTCAATGTATTTACAGGCTGAATGCATAACATAATCAATCAGGTCCCTGTGATTTAAATTTATCAAGATCAAACAGGTATTCTCTTACCAAAACTCTTTTCCTTGAAGACGGTTTGCTTCTCATCCAAGAAGCTTCTTCAGTTCTGACTGAATGGTGGAGAACGGAAGGATTTAAATTCCTTGCAGTCATCTGGTCAGAAAGAATGCTAACAACCATATGACTGCAAGGAATATAAACCCATCCTTCACCATTCAGCCAGAACTGAAGAAGCTTATTGGATGAGAAGCAAAACATCTTCAAGGAAAAAAACAAAGCGCAGATACCTTTTGAAAAAGCACCTTCAGGATAAAGATGAATGAACATACCCAGACTGAGTACCATTTTTTTTCAGGGGATAACTTCTTCAAGCAGGTCCAAATTCCTCAACATTTCTACCTTTCATATATAAAATCAAACCAATAGGTTCTCCATCATCAAGTCAATTATTTTAAGTTAGGATTGAGAATTTGTATGTTTATAGTATTTTATTTTATTGTGTATAGGTTTTATACAGTTTTAATATTGTAAGCCATTCAGGATTGCCCTGTGGTAAGCTGGGCAGGCAATAAATTTGAATGAATGAATGAATGAATGAATGAATGAATGAATGAATGAATGAATGAATGAATGAATGAAGAAAGGCAATTTTAAATGTCACTTCTGGTTCTTTGGAACTAAACCTGGAGCAATAGAACTGATGGTTCCCCATCCCCAAAGTCTTAATGATCTTATCCAAAATTAACAGGAAAAATTCACTGGAAAAGGAAGGGAGATTCGGATGGCCATTTCTAGCTTATTATACTGCCTCAACAAGCCATTCCATAACCCCAGCTGGAAGGCCAGACTGGGATTTGAAGGGGGCGCCGGTTTACTTGCTAGGCAGTTGCCTTACCCACTGCACCACAGACTCACTCTTTTGCTGAATTAATCCAGGGAGTATTAGATTCTTACGAAGAGTGACATCTGGTGGTTCCTGATTACTAGGATGGAACATCCAGTTCCACATTTGCCCTTCAGCCCAGACTAGGGTCATTGCAGGCAAATATCAATGATTTATTATCAGGAAAAATTCCCTGCAAAAGGAAGGGAGACTGGGATGGCTATTTCTAGTTTATTATGTTGTCTTTGATGAGCCATACAGGGATTTGAACCCTGGGCTTACGAGTCTGGGCTGAAGGGCAAATGTGGAACTGGATGTTCCATTGCTTTAATCAGGGACCATCAGGTGTCACTCTTCATAAGAATCTTATCCAAAAATGTTCAGGTTTTCATTCTGTACCATTGAGGAAAAGAGAGACTCAAAGGTCAAATCTTTCTTTTAATATTCTTTTTATTGCTTTTTCACATTATATCTTCAACCATAAATTTCAGAAAAGTATAGCAGAGGAGGAGGAGTTTGTCTAGTAAAAAAGAAAACATTTTTAATGGTTGTCATTAACATTTTAGTTAATAAAGACCTATCTATCTTTAAATACTTGTCTTAATTATACTATCGTGTATTTTTCCCATTTCTTACTTTAAGCAGTTGTAAAGTATAATTTTGAATCATGTAACACCTGCACCACGGCCATAAACTAGCAATTCACAGTCAGTTATTTATCTGTTGTGTTATCTAAACCTGCTGCCTTCTTTCTCATCTTTTCTCTTCCCTTCTCCCTTTATTCCCTCTTTTCTTTCTTCTTTTCAACACACTTCCTCCTTTCTTTCTCCTTCCTCTCTTTTCCTTCCCTTTCCCTTTACTTTTTCCTTTCTTTTCATCTTCTTCTTCTGTCCTCTTCCTTTCCCTATGTCCCTTTCCTTCTTCTATCTCTTCCTCCTCTGCACTTTTCCCTCTTTCCCCCTCATTCCCTCTTTCTCCTTTCCTTCCCTCCCTCTTCCTTTCCCCTCCCTTCCCTACTTACTTTTCCTCCTTTCACATTCTCTTTCTCTTCACTTTCCCCTTTTCCCTATATCCTTCTCTTCACCTTCTCTTCCCCCTTTTCTTCTACTTTTGTTCTCATGTTTCCTCCTCCTTCCCCTTCTTTGTTACACATCTAATTTTACAGGAAGCATAGTATCTTGACATATTTCACACATTTCCATTCTCTATTCTTCTTTTCTTTCTACAGAGTATTTAAGTGGTATACAGAACTGAGATGTTCCCTTTAAAGTTCTCATATGGAGAGTCCAGGACAGATTTTACCCCTCCCTTGGTTTTATTATTGCCATTTTGGGTATTGTTCATTGATATAGAGAGCAAAAAGCTTATATTTGTTACCTACTCATTGTTACATGAGGGAATGATACAATGCTCTATGTCCTTAACTTATTATCTCTTGTCCTTCTTAAATCAACATCTAAATTTATGGTCAACATATTTTCTGGGTGTACTGTTGATCATATCTTCTAATTTCCATAACCTTTTTTCTTTCTATAAGATATTTATGTGATATTAAATTCAATTTGGGTTGTACATATAGGGAACACAAACAGATTTTCCTTATTTTCGCTATTATGATTTTACCAATATTTCATTTATGCTAAGAACAGATAAAAAATATTTATGTATTTTTAATTAACTTTACACTTATTTTCTAATTACTTGAGATATTTCAGCTTAAAATCTATCACCTTCTATATCTATGTAACATCTACCTTTGTTTCATTATTCTATCTTAATTCCTTGGTGACTATTTTTTGTATCCATTATCTCTTCCTATATCTCTATCATTTAATGCTCAAAATCATTTATTTAATGTCTCCTATTTTTTTTAGGAGTATTCCATTTTGATTCTTGTTTTCTATCCTATTCCTTTTCTTGTAAATATATGTTCTCTATCCACTTTATAACTTCCATCTTTTCACTCAATCTGTCTCGCATTTCCCTGTTCATCATTTTCTGGCAATTTTCCCTCATGCTCTTCCACATACAAAGTCTCTTTGGATTTATACCGAATACCATTTTTATTCCTTGGAAGAAATGTTTCCTTTGCCTTTTCTTTGTTCTGTTGTTGGTCTGTTTTGTCCTTTTATATTTATTGTCCTTGTGTGCTTTTTGTCATCTTTCTTTTCTTCCTTTGATTTTTATCTTTTATACTTTTCTTTACCAAGTGTCTGTTCCTTTGGTATTTGGTCTTTATTTCAGAGGGTGTTTGTTGTTGATGTGCCTCCTGTGGTGTTGTAATTTCTGTCAACACCTGGTTTATTTCACTCCCTTTCTGCATTAATTCCTTGTTATTCTGAGACATTTGCTGCTGAAGTAAGAATAGTTATTTATGAATATCTTTGAGGTTACAAAGCCTTTTCTTTTTTCTTCTTCAAATCTTTAAGATAACTGAAATTCCTTGACATAGACCCGCCTTTTGAGTTTGTTTATATATTCCTTAAAAATTATTAGTTTTTCTTTTGACTAGCTGTTTCGCAGCTTGGTTTGCATTCTTTGAGAATTTAATATATATTATTTTCAATTAATTTCCCCCAGTCCAGAGATCATTATGAACATCTGATTAGGTGCTCACTCAGTCTAGTCTGCTGTTTATAGTTTTTGCTCCTGTTATTTCTTGTCCTCAGCCGTTGTCAAATGGCATCTGTAAAAACAGACAAACCTTTCTTCTGCTCTGTTATTAGAAGTAATTCATTCATCTGAGCCGGTTACCACCTGGCTCGCATTCCTGAACAGCCTCCCTCTTTCATTACCTCTCCTAGTCAAATTTTGATACCTCCCTAGAGTCTCCAAAACATAAAGAAAGAGGCCTCTGGAAGCTGAGGTGTGACAATTGATTCCTTTTGCACCTAAATTTGTGTCAACTTTCCTTTGTTTCTGCTCCAAGCAGGTGACGGATGGGAAATGGAGGATTCTGGCCAAGAGGCAGCAGCATCTTTTCCCAAAGACAAAGCGGAAGTTGCAGAAAAGATGTATGGAGAGCAAAGTGCTGAGGAAAACTAGTTAATGGGGAAGCTGGAGAAATGCTCTAGTTTACCTTGTGCAGATATCAGTCTCTTATTCAACACAAATGATTGCCAAGAAAAAGGAGAGTGTTCAAGGTGTGGGAAAATACTCAAGAGATGTATTG
>JANHFO010056775.1:0-10428 GCA_032468095.1 Pareas carinatus
TACAAAAGACATAGTTAAAATCAGCTAAAAGAAGATAATGACAATGGCTAGAATCAAATCAATAAAAACCAATTTAAGACAATAAAAACCAATGGAAGACAATTGCACGAAAAAGGGATTAAAACACGTTGAAACTATTATTAAGCAAGTAAACCGATAATTCTTTCATCCTTCGCGGATTATTTGGGGCTGTGGGATTACACAGGCATATCCTCCATGAGACAGATTGAAGCTCATCAGGTTAAGTGCTATTCCTTCCAGGCGCCAGTAGAATTTTTCCATCAGGAAATGCAATTATCTAAACCCATTTTAACTCCTGACGAGGTAGACTCTTACCTATTATTTCGCAAAAACAAAAATGCTTTTTTTCTGAACTATTACTCGATGCCTCCCACGAGAAGACTCTGCCAATAAGCGTTTTTGCGGCTTAGCGCCGTCTGGATAGGCGCAAAGTCCCCCGTCCAATGCTCACCTCATCATCCAAAAAGTCCAAGTAGTCTCGCTGAGCTTCTCGCAATTCAGCGTCATCCAAAGTAGTCGGCGCGAGTGCGGCCATCTCGGACTCCGGACCAGTTCCCGCCCGCGCTGCTTTTGCTTCCACGCATAAGCAGGAAACTTCGGTTCGGCTCTTCTTGGCGGGAAAACCTGACCTCTTTTCCCCGCCAAATCGCACCGCGGTTCCGCTTTCTCCCCGCCCCTGACGTCTTATTGCGCCAGCGACCTATAAAATCGCTCGTATTTTATCCTCTCGGCGCGAACGTTCCGAAGTGATCTCCAATCAATGAAGAGGATGCTATGGGGGTGGATTTTAGCGAAAGGCGTTGTGGGAGCTGTAGTGTCTGAAGCTCAATTATCCGGGTTTGCGGTTGAATTATCCACTTTTCCATTTATAAACTAAAGTCCTCATTGGGAAGAACTGCGGTCCTATACTTAAATTTAAAGAAGAAAAAGCACGCGGGATAATCAATACTTTCTTTAGAGAGACAAAAAAGTTTATTCTTCAATGGCACAGCCGACCGGAAGTGATTTTGTTTTCCATATGTATGATGGGAAGCGTAGTTTATTTGTATGCCTTCATTTTAAGTATTGTTGGATGCTCACTTTGCAATTCTTCATCCCGTTGTCTTCGTTTTATCAAGTCTTCTGTGCTTCTTTTCTTTATAAACCTTCTTCGAGAAAAATATATATTTCATGAAATATGATATAAAAGTTAAAAAATACAGCGTTTCAAGATCTGATCTGCAAAGATTCGGATACCCACTAGATACTGGGAATGGAATTTAGAAAATCCATCTAGGGGCGGCCTGGATGTTTGAACCCCCAACCGGGGAAATTATTCCAGATTTCGCAGTTCTTGACCCATTGATGGGAAGGTGGTGTTTCTTTATGTGCTGAAGCAGCTCGCTACTTAAGTGAAAGCATCAGCAATATTTTCAGTTCTCTCAAAATAATCTCCGTTCCTCTCCAGGAGGAGGAGCATTTCTTCATTTGTTTCTGAAAATAACGACCCTCGAAGTCATCAGGGGTCATATTTAATTTTGCTTCTCCCTTTTCAAAAGTAGTAGCTATAAACATCTGGTAGCAGTACATTTCATAATTTAAGTTTGTGCTCAGTGGAAAAGGAATCAAGAGTACAATGGATTCATTTAAGTCACTGTTTATTAAGGTGACCAACTTTCTTACAATGAGAAGGAGAAAAAATATTGTAAATAAAAAGAACATTTTATTTCTTGCAACAATAATACAGAATACACTATAACATGATAAATGCATAATAAAAAACATTTGTAACAATAACATTTTATATTGTAATTATGCTTACATGCCTATTAATTATTATTTAAATGAGTACTTTTCCAATGAATGGATATTTTTTTGTCAGTGTATCATCTTTTAAAATATTGGAAATATCTGAACAAGAAATATCCTTCAATTTGAATTTTACGGCAATATGCCGTAATTCTTAAATTGCAAATTGCAATTAAATTGCCGTTAATTATTAAGACTGAAACAGTAACATAAGCAAATAAGCTTGTAAATAAATTATACATATTTGGAAATTATTAAATAGATAATGAATTAATAAAATGTGAATTATTGTGCTCACCTGTGTATGATTGAATATTAACTGAGTAAAAAGTGAGTCTAATGCATGCGTTTGTGCCGTGTTGTGTTTCGGTAAGAAGTAAATAAAGCCACTTGCGCACTACGCACTCTCTCAACCATTTTCCTGTGCGGAGCGCATGCGTCTCATAATCACATCTCGCCACACTGTACCGAGCCTTGACGAATCGTCATGTCAAATACAAATACATCACATCACACACAATGGATCAGATTGGCATCAATCAAATACGAAGATTTACAGATTAGTCTTCAAATATCGAAAAGGAGAACATGTAGGAGGATACTTTTTGAGAGGGACAGAACTTACAAAAGAAGGACTGTCCTCCCTAAAGGAGGATGATGGATCACCTTATTTAGAACTTAATACTTTTGATATAACTTCTAAGTTATGTTTTTTAAGTACATTCTCCTCCTTCTCTAACTTCTGAATAATAACTTTATTTTCCATTGGCATTGCACTGAATTGGACTCGTCTCTGGCTGACAAATTATATTAATCAAATGGCTATTGTATATTTAATTTGTATTGAATCAGAGAAGCTTTTCTGTTTTTTAAGTACATGATTTTTACAGACAGGAAAATCCAAGAGACTGGGCAGAATTCTTGAAATAATCAGATGGAACTTTGCTTGTTCTGAAGCTGATATTTTTGGGGGTTACTTCTATATTTATAGCCAGTTTGATGCTCAGGACCCAGTTATTTGCAGGACCGCATTCTGCCAACCGATACCTTCTGCCGACCCACACGCTCCCACAGAGTGGGCCTCCTCAGGGTGCCGGCGGTCAAACAATGTCGGCTGGCAACCCCCAGGGGGAAAGCCTTCTCTGTGGCAGCGCCCACCCTCTGGAATGATCCCCCCCCTGCAATACGTACCATCTCTGACCTTCAGACCTTCCGCCGCGCTTTAAAGACCTACTTATTTCAACAGGCCAGCTTGGGATAGCCATGTCCTTATCCTCCTGTATTTAAAGCTGTACTAGACTATTTTAATTATTTATTGGAAATCGTTTTATTGCTCCCCTTTTAAATTTCAGGCCTTATTTAATTCTTTTATTTATATTTTTAATGTTTATCTTGTTTGTGTTTTAAATGCCTGTAAGCCGCCCTGAGTCCCTCAGGAGAAGGGTGGGGTATAAATAAAATTATTATTACTATTATTATATATGCGGGTCACTGCTAGACAATGACCAATAGCATTGTAGAATAACTTCCCATGCAATAACTTCCCATGTGAACACAATTAACATTTTGGGAGACAAGCAGTCTGACTTTTGCCCAGGTCCAACCATTAGTAGTGATTCAGCAGTTTTGCATGTAGACCCAATACATAATACCTCTTCTCCCTAGATAGAACACAATCCCAGTGAATGGACACAGTCTTGTAGATACGGGAGCATCTTGGAGCTGCTGAAGGTTCCCAATCCTGTCACTTGCCTGTTCGGCTGGGTTAATTAGAGCTTTGTAACCTGGTTGCTTCGGGTCGACCCGATTCCCTTTTGGCTGATCTGTTCTGGCAGATCCAAGCCAAAGTCCATAGGGGGCACAGTATCAGCTCTGTTAGAAGTCGGGCCAGATTGCCAATTCTGCTCATTGAGAGCAGTCTCTGCATTCTGAGTCTCATCTGAGCATGCAGACTCTGCCATCAGAAAGTTGTTGCACCGCCCCTGTGGTTGGCCCTTTTGAGAGTACTGAGCCAGCAACTGGTTCTCTAGCTTCTGACGCAGTTGGTCAATGTACCATTGTAATACTTGATCATCTTTCAGGACCACTTCATATGAGAGTGGTTCTGACACCTTAACAACCACAGCTACCACCCACAATTTCTCTTGGCTGTATTTCTGGGCTCAAACCAGGTCACAGACTTCCAATTGGCCCCGCAGTTTTGGATGTATGGTGTCCGCAGCAGCCCAGTCTGGGTGCACCTGATCAACCTTTGTAATTAATTACCGCTGCCACCTTAGTTCATCAGGGTTTCGGTCTGTAGAAGTGCAAGGCGTTGTGCATTGACTGAGTAAAAAATCTGCCAATATATGCAGTAATGATCTGTCTCAAGGATTCCTTGGTGGTGCAGACCATGCATTCCACTTGACCATTAGAGGCCGGGTGAAAGGGAGCTGAAGTGGCATGCCTGATCATGTTAGCCCTCAGGAAGGACTGAAATTCTGCAGCAATAAATTGACCCCCGTTGTCCGAGATGAGTACACCGGGTAACCCATGCATAGCAAAGATTCTTTGCAATTCCTGGATGGTCCTGGCAGTAGTGATAGTAGGGCCTGGTGCGATCTCTAACCACTTGGAGTGACTGTCCAACACAATGAAGAACAGCTGTCCATGAAATGACCCCATGTAGTTGATGTGGATTCTTGACCACAGGGCATGTGTGGCTTCCCACTGGTGGACAGGGGCATGCAGCATTTCTGGCCTGGATTGCTGGCATGTAGTTTCACTAGGCTGAGGACAAGGTCCTCAAATAATATCCAATGGGAACATGGCTCCCATTAGGCTGCAGGTGGCCCAGCACTGCCCTGATTCCATACACAGAGGCATCACATGTGATGCAGATTAGGGCCCCTTCTTTAAAGTGCATGAGCACTGGGTTGGATGACAATAGTGACTTGACTGCTGCGAAGCTCTTTGCATGGATGCTTGTCAACTGCCATTGAGCTCTCTTGTCTAGGAGGCTGTGTAAGGACTTGACCACAGTTGCCTTTCCAGGAAGAAATGTGTAGTAAAAGTTTAGGAGCCCAGGGAAAGCCTGGACCTCTTTCTTCATTTTTGGGCTGGAGGCCTACTGGGTGGCATGGAGTTTTGAGTCCACTGAGTGAATGCCATTGGCATCGATGTAGAATCCTAAAAACTCTACGGAGTCTACCCTGATCTTACATTTTTCTATTTTGAGCTTCAGGCCCATCTCAAGGAATCTCTGAAGTATGGCCCTGAGCCACTCAGCCAAATTCTCTGCAGGCTCCCCTGCAATTAGAACATCATCAAAGTATGGACATACCCCTGGGATTCCCTTCAGCATTCTTTCCATGACTCCCTGGAAGAATTCCAGAGCTATGCTCACCCCAAATTGCAGGTACCTAACCTTGAATACACCCCTATGGGTCACTATCATTTGGGCTTCTATGGCATCATCTACTGGCAGCTGCTGGTAAGCCTGTGCCAAGTCAAGTTTGGTGAAACACTTACCTCCCTGTAAAGACACTGAATACAGGAACAGGATATGCATGCTACTGGAGTGCTTTATTTAAAGTGCATTTGTAGTCTGCATAGATACACACCTTCCCAGTAGATTTGAGTGGGGTGAATATAGAAGTTTTCCACACCCTGCTGTCAACTGGCTGCAGCACCCCTTGTTTTACTAGCTTGTCAATTTCATCATCTATCTTGAGTTTCAAGGTGAACGGCAGTCTGCAAGGTTTGATCCATACCGGAGTTACAGTTGGATCAAGGTGGAGGGAGATCAAAGGGTCCTTGTATGTCCCTAGCTGGGAGCTGAACACATCAGCAAACTCTCGGCAGACACCCAACAGGTCTACTGCCTGTGTTTTGTGGATCCCTGTCACCCGAATGTCCAGGACATCAAACCAATTGAGTCTGATGAGGCTCATTCAGTGGCCGTTGACTACAACTATGTCCAACGGACCTTCACATTCCTTGAACTGGACATGTAAGGTGACTTCCCCCTTTACTGGGACCTGAACTTTCTGAAAGTCCATGAGCAATTAGCCAGGGTTTCCTGCACTGGGTTAACCCGCGTCTCTAATCCTCGAGTGAGATTGTAACATTTACCTAATGTCAATATGTATTGGATGCTTGTGCAACTTTTGTATATTGGCAGTTTGCGTCAATTAACCCAACACACTACAACAAGTACTGGTGCTTTGCCTCCCTTACCACCACAAATTAGGACTTAATAGTAGCTCTAACTTGTGTTTGTTTGTTAGTTCTTTGTTGAACCACAGCAATACTACATACATTTCTTCTCTTATTTCATCTTCCTCAACACCTCTGTGATCCATTGAGAGTTATGGGATTGTCAAGAGAGGAGAGTCACATGGAAGCAATCTGAGGTAGTGCCTCAGCATCTCCCCTTATTCTAAGCAGTTGCAACAAGTCACCCATGCAATAGAGCTGGTATCAACAGCATATGGTAGTACTCAACACCAAATATGGAGGATGACTTTGCCCAGTGGTCTCTCTTAATATTAAAAAGCATGGAAAAGAAGAAACTATTCAGAAGGACATCAGAAGTTTTTCAACTGCGGGTTCATCCTCCAATATTGATTTCCAAAGATGATCAAGTAGGAACAGCCAGAACCACTAAAAAACAGTGTTCCCATGGGTGTCTGATTTGTCACCAATATGCTTTTCTCTAGCTACTCCTCTGCACATGTAACCCCAAAGAAGATCAGGATTCCCATAGGAGAACTTGCTTCTCACTGTAATTTGTCTTCATTCCAGTGTTTGAAAACTCTTTTGCTACTTCTCCAGTGACTGCCTTTGCTGTAAACATCAGATTGAAACATGGAAGGAAATTTGCATTGGGATAGGATAAAACCACTAGATACGCTGAGTGCTTTGCACAAGATTTATGACAGGCAGGGGCTGTGCTGTTAACATATATTTCTCTCCTTTCCTAATTCAGATAGTTTGTCACTGTTTGAAATTAGGAAAGTCACTGGCATTTCCATCCAATGAAAGTGCATTGAATTCTTCTAACACTTTGTTATTTAGAAGAAAAGGAGTGGCTGATTCACAGCAAGCAGGAATGGATCTCCTGCTTCTGTTTATAATGCTGCTGCTCATGTTAACACAGAGAAACTTTGGGAGGCTCAAAATCAAATGTCCCCCAACTCTGAAGCAGCAGGACAGAGGAAATCCATGGAACTATTATGGACCAGGAGATCACATCATTAGTGTGATTGAAACTGCAACAAAACCTTCACTTGAGCCATTACAGTTCAATGGGGGACATAATATTTCTTCTCCGTAAGCCATTCAGTGTATTGGAGTTGCATTCCCCCCATTTGCATTTCTAACACTCTTTTTCCTCCCTTGCTATTTCACTTATACCTCAATTGTAGGATATGTGTAAATTTTTGAATAGTTTTTATTTATCATCCTGTGCTTTATCTTTTATTAAGCAAAAATAAAAGGATAGGACAGAAGAAACACAAAAAGAATTAAAAAAACCAAGACAAAGAATTCCAGATGATTTTTCTCTTCTTCCAGTTCTGAGTTCATCTATTGAATACTGATGTTTATTTCATGTAGTTATGGAAAGTGTTGTAGTTGCCTCTGCCAGTCCATATTAAATTCTGCTCCTGATAGGAATAAAGATGAGTTGTTCTTAGAATTGCTTTCCTGGCTCATGTATTCATTCCTGTTCTTGCTTTTATGTTGGCTCTTCTTAATGTTTTAATTATTTTGTATCCTGCTCATTAGAAAATGCTACTATAGAACATAATTGCTACTACAAATAATGATATATTTGTGACTATTAACATTGTTGGAAGACAGTGTTGGAAGGCTATTTCCATCCTATCTTCTAACAGTGACAAAAATTAAATGATGCTGAGTAACTATGATTTTCCACTATTTTTTGTTAGCTTAAGACTAAATAGACTGCTGATGATAACATGAATGTATTTGTACAGTACTAGATATGTTAATCTGCAAGGAATGATACCCTTCATACTGCCAATTCAAGTGGCCAACAAAAATTCTCAGCTCCTGCACAATCTCACACTTGGCTACAGCATCCATGACAACTATTTGAACACCCTTCGCACATCAGATGCCTTGCTGGACATTCTTTCTACTGGAGAAGCCAATGTTCCCAACTATAGCTGTGGAAGGAAGGACAACCTTCTGTCTCTTCTTGATGGAACTCACAGGGAAAACTCCATCCAGATGTCAACATTGGTAAACACCTACAAAGTTCCACAGGTATGTGTGTGTGAGAGAGATATTCTCTATCTGGCAAAATGAGCGGGGCTGGTGAACAATAGATCTAATCATACATTCTATGGAGACATCAAGAGCTGTTTCTCACCATGGCCTTTATAGGTTTCATGACTAGGCACTGACATCCAAATTGGAGAGAGAGCAAGGATCAAAGCAGCCACATTAACAGAATAACAGAGCTTAAAGGGATGTTGGAGGTCTTCTAGTTCACTCTCCCTGCTCAATGCCCTATACCATTTCAAACAGATGGTTGTCCAATCTCTTCTTAAAAATCTCCAGTGTTGAAACACTCATGACCTCTGGAGGGAAGTCAATCCATGAATTAATTGTTCTAACTGTCAGGAAATTTCTTCTTAGTTCCAGGTTGCTTCTCTCCTTGATTAGTTTCCATTCATTGTTTCTTATCCTGTCTTCATGTGCTTTGCAGAATAGTTTGACCCCCTCTTCTTTGTGGCAACCCCTGAGGTATTAAAATACTGCTATCATGTCAGTCATAGTCCTTCTAGTCTGAAAAATATTTTTGGGGTGGATAAAAGGCACTTGGATTGGATCTGACCGCACATATAACACAGCTTTCTTCTTTGCTTTTTCAGATCACCTGTAGATTTATTTCAGAGGCTCTGAGTGATAAAAAACAATTTCCTTTTTTCTACCGGATGGCTCCCAAATATGAGGTCCAGTATCCAGCAATTATACAGTTGCTCCTCCATTTTGGATGGACCTTGATTGGACTCTTCACTTCAGAAACACAGAATGCAGAGAATTTCATGAGGATTTTTACTCCTATGCTTGTCAGGAATGGAATTTGTGTTGTTATATCACAACAATTGTCAATTACTAGACTTATAGAACCCCTCATGAATACCATCTTGAAGTGGAGGCAAGTCAATGTCTTTGTTTTTTTTACAGACTATAGTACCATGATGGACGGAATTCACCATCTTCATTTTACTCTTGAAGGTTTGCCACAACCCATTCAAGGGAAAGTCTGGATCATCACACTCTTTGGAGAGTTGCCAATGAAAAGTCATAGACTTTTTGAATACGTCCATAGTATCTGGAACTTTGTTATCCAGGAAAGAAAGAATGATGATACTCTTCTACCATTTATCTTCATGAAACCCCAATTTGAAGAACAAGCTTTTCACTGTTCTTTTTCAAAGCATGTCTTTTCTGTCAAGGGCCGGAGGAGATGCACTCAGAAAGAGCCACTGGAGACTCAAGAGAAAAGCAATAGTAACATGCTTGAAATTGATCCTCGTGCTTACAGTGTCATTAAGACTCTGGCTCATGCACTGAATGCTGCATATTCCTCCAGATCCAGGAGGAGACAAAAGAATAAACAGGAATTGGTGGTTCCAAGACTGGAACCATGGCAGGTACATGCTCCTTCAAGAATGATCCAATTTAGTTCCCTTGGAGAAGGAATCAAAAATAGAAGGAGGGAAACTATCTCAATATCCTTGTGCTGTAAAAGGCCAACAGATTTGGCCAAACTAAGCATTTGGTACATAACATTCCAAAAAGTAGAGACCATTACAGCTATATTTTGAAATTAAATACTGCTAACTTTAAAAAGGATATGCACATTTTAAATAAATCCCTATATACATGGGTTTGTGATTAGCATTATAGAGTTTTACATTCATAAACCTGAAGGGGAAACTGAGAACATGTATTCCATTCTTTTCTCTCTTCAAGAATCCCACTTAAAGCTTTTCTGACAGTTGGCAGCTTGGTCTTTGCATTCAGTGAAGAGGGGACTGAACTTCTCTGTTTCTCTGGCTCAACTCTAAACTGCTCCCTCTTTTAGCATGTTTTTCCTCTCATTCAGCCAGAATCTTCTCTCTTGTTCCTAGCTTTGTAAAAAGCATTGAAATTTATTTGAATACCATCTCTACATGGGGCTCCCCTTGAAGTGCACCCAGAGACTCCAGCTTGTCCAGAATGCAGCCGCACAGGGAATTTTTGGAGCAGGTGGGCGTGCCCACGTAACTCCACTTTTGTGCGAGCTGCACTGGCTGCCGGTGGTCTCTCGCGTGCATTTCAAGGTGTTGGTGACCACCTTTAAAGCGCTCCATGGCATAGGACCCAGTTATTTTCAGGACCGCATTCTACCAATGGATACCTCCCGCCGACCCACACGCTCCCGCAGAGTGGGCCTCCTCAGGGTGCCGTCAGCCAGACAATGCTGACTGGCGACCCCCAGGGGGAGAGACTTCTCTGTGGCAGCACCCATCCTCTGGAATGAGCTACCCCCTGCAATTCGTACTATCTCTGACCTTCCGACCTTCCGTCGTGCTTTGAAGACCCACCTATTCCATCTCG
>JANHFO010056840.1:0-10427 GCA_032468095.1 Pareas carinatus
GTATTGTATTTTTGTATTTTAATTTTGCCTGTAAGCCGCCCTGAGTCCCTCGGGAGAAGGGCGGGGTAGAAATAAAAATTGAATTGAATTGAATTGGCTTTATGATCGACTTAAAAACAGAAAATTCAACATGTATATATATTCCGGGTGCCCACATTTGACGTATGTTGAATTTTCTGTTTTTCAGTCGGTCATAAAGCTACTTCAGTTTTTTTTAAAAAATGAAAGATGTATTTATAGCAAGCCCTGAATGGAAGCAGAGTCCACCTTTCCCAGAGACCTCCGAGGGTCCTTCAAAGCCTCTGGTTGTGTGAACTCATCAGAGTTCGGGTTGCTTCTCTTCTAAGCTTCTCCTTTTTTGTGACGTCTCCCGACAGAGCAGTGAAGCACGGGTGACCTTTGTGGTTCTCCGTCAGTCCGGTGTGCAACTCTTGGAAGCCGCCGAGGACAGCAGCACCTCCAACGCCAGCAGCAGCAGCAATGGGGGAAGCCCCGTGCACAGTCGCAGGAAGCCCGAACAGAACCTCTTCCGGCGAAGGTCCAACTATCAGAAGGTATGGGTGATCGTTCGGGTCAGTTTGGGCTGGAACGTTGACTTGATCTCTTCTCTACTTCACATAAGATTGTTGTGAAAATGCCATATGTGGAGAAATGATATTACATACTGGTAGTCCTTGACTTATAACCATTTGTTTAGAAACCGTTTGAAGTTACAACGGCACTGAAAGAAGAGACTTATGACTGCAAGACGTTTTACAAGCTGGCAAAGAAAGAAAGGGGGTCTCGGATGGCCCTTTCTAGCTTATTAGTTTTCATCAGGGAGGCATATATCCTTGCTGGGATTCGAACCTGAGCTGGTTGGCCTGGGAGGCTGAAGTCTCAGCCACTGAGCTACAGGTTCTCCCTCTCTTTGTTGGCTTCTACCAGGGAATCTCTCAGGCTTTTTTTTTCTGTACTCAAAAAAACCCAGGTGCCTCCTAAAGAAATTGAAGACTTATGGCCGTTTTTCACACTTGCAGCCATTGTAGCATCCCTGTGGTCATGTGATCCAAATTCGGAGGCTTGGCAACTGACACATGACGGTCACCGTGTCCCAGGGTCACGTGTTCCCCTTTTGCGACCGCCTGACCAGCCAAGTCCTTTGGGGGGAAGCCATGTTTCCTTAAGCGGCCATGTGACCAACTTAACAACTGTGGCAAGTAAAACGGGGGCAAACCTCACTTGACAACTATCTCATTTAGTAACAGACATTTGGGATTCAGTTGTCATAAATCGACTACCTACAATTGGTTAAAGATTTTGCATGGGATAGTTTTCAACTGGCTGTGTTAAGGTGGCCGGGTCTCAATTGCTCCAGAAGGCAGAACGTATCCTTTGCTTTAAAACAGAAGGAAGGATTTAGCCCCCAGCCCTCCCTCCAGGACCTTAGACCCAATCCTGATAACCCGCAAAAACGGCTCTTGGATTATAACTTTTAAAATAATGACTCGGGTGGAATTGTTAAATACATTGTCCAAGAGTCATTAGGTTGACTATATTTATGCAAACAGAAGTGAGATGAGATGAAATCCAGTTTTTGCCTTGGCTCTGCTCTCTGTGTTCGGAGTGCAGCCTTTGATCGTGGGCACCTCTCAGCCCGGCAAGAGGGTGCGCCGTTTTGGGTGACAGCTCTGTCGGTTGGCTTGGGGGCCTAATGGAGGCGGCCGGTGCAGCAACATAGAAAGCGCCACCTCTGCTCTCGAGCCCTTGCCTTTGGGCCTGTATTTAATTCTTGCGGTTTTTAAATTCGTTTTATATTTTCAATGGTTTCTGTTCTATTGTATCTGTAATTGTTCTATTTGTATTACATTCTAACAGGCGCAGAGTCGTTTTGGAGAGCCAGATCGGCAGCGTATAAATTTAATGAACATATCATTAGAGTTGTATAGTATAGGACAGTGATGGCTGACCTTTTAGGCACCAAGTGCCCAGACGAGTCGCGACTAATGCAGAAAGTTTTTTCCGTGGACCAGAGGGGGCGTGGTTTTGCATGCTGCCTGCATCCCACCCATGGGGCTTGGTTTGCTTGCGCGGACCGGTTGCTGGCATGCTGCGAACTGGTGCCGATCCATGGACCGGGGGTTGGGGGACCCCTGTGGTAGTTTTACTGGTTGGTTGAGTGCAGCGTGACTAGGTCCAGCGTGCCTCCGACGGCCCATGCCTGGCTCCCATCAAGTCATCCGTCAAGGTCTCCAATCTGTTGTTGAGTACCCAAGGCCGCACTCCTCTCCTCCAAGGGCAAGGCCAGTCCCACCCCACACATCACACCGCACTCAGCCCCCTCCCTCCAGGTATGGCAGATACCTCACAGCAGCTGACAAACACGGCCGTTAAATGAATCCGGCTTCCCCATTGACTTTGCTTGACAGAAGGTCGCAAAAGGTGATTGGACACTGCACCCGTTGTAATTGACTAGTTTCCAAGCATCTGAATTTTGATCACGTGACCATGGGGATGCTGCAACAGTCATAAGTGTGAAAAATGGTCATAACTCTCTTTTTTCAGTGTCATTGTAGCTTTGAATGGTCACTAAATGAACTGCTGTAAGTCGAGGACTACCTGTATTCTCAGGACTTAATGGCCCAAATCCATTGCAGCTGGTGGGGCTTCTGCCTCCTGGAAAAGGGAAAAAAAAGATTGTATGATTAATGAGCTTTCCACACTCTCCTATTCCCATGCAGACGATCCTGCAGGGGCATTTCCCATGTTGCCCTTATTGGGAATTCACCTCAATTCCACGCTGAAGTGGTGATTGACCGTCCCTATTGCAGCAGGAACAAAAAACGTACCACTACAAACAGTCCGTTTGTTACAGAAATAATTCCGGCATCTGCTGAGCCTTACCAAAGCATAAGTGTACTTGTTGAAATCCTTTTCAACTACTGCCCTTATTTATATTCAGGAACATTGCAAGCCAGCTTCTTTTCTGCAAAAGATGAGCTGACGTGCATGTTTCTACCCAGGATACCTGTCTGACTCACTTCCTGTTCACCTGTAACTTCAGGAACGAAGCTGCTGACTCTGTAATCCTTTCTTGAAAGTTGAGCATGTAGTTAAGGCATGAGAGAATAGGTAACAATCGAGAAGGCGTCGGGCATCACATTTGCATGCGGCAAATGCGTTGCGAATACATTGCTTTAGCTTTCTCTTGGCCTATTACCTAGGAATTTAAACCCTAAGGAATAGGTTTTCAGCTCTGAAAGTTGTCCCAGTCGAAATATTTCTGTGTTTCGTTTAAACATGCCTCTTTTTTTCCTTTCTCCAAGCCAAACTTTTTAGAATTTCTCATGGGAAATGTATTCTAATGTTTTTAATCACTGTGGAGTCAAATACCACTCCTCTGGATATTGCCATGGTCTCATCCATCCTTTCCCATGGAAATGAAAATATGAAAATGATCTGTTTTAGTCGGATGTCATGGGAATTCTGCTGGCTTTGGGATATCCAGCCACTTAACACAATTAATTGTGGTACATTTAATAACGCAGGTCATTTTATTCCTTCCCCCTCTGAACTTTTAGATCCTCCCTCAAGGATACTTGAGCCAGGAAAAGGTGGTCACCATAAAGAAGGACCGCCAGGAGTCTCTGGGGATAACCATAGGAGGAGGAAGAGACAGCAAAGCGAAACTCCCCATTTATGTAACCAGCGTCCAGCCGGTTGGGTGTCTCTTCAGGGATGGGAGAATTAAGAAAGGTAGGACATGCTCTTTCAAAAGTGTGTTGATGAAGCGATGCCATGTGCCTTCGTGAAACTGCAAAATCTTAGTGAACCAAACTAGGAAGATACCTTTTTTTAAAACCTGGTTCTGATCCGTCTCCTTCTGATTTCTGGAACAGGAGATATACTTCTGAGTATCAACAGTATTGATTTGACTCATCTGAATTATAACGAGGCTGTGTCTGCTCTGAAATCAAACGCGGCCTTGCAGACCGTGGTCCTGAAAGCGCTGGAGGTTGTAATCCCAGAGAAGGCACCGGAGGGGGCCGAGAGCTTGGACAGCAGGGAAAACGGGCTCAGATGGACAAGCTGGTCTCCTGTCTGGATCACCTGGCTCGGATTGCCGAGGTAGGTTTGGCGCTGGCCACGGGAATATCTTCCCGATAAGCGGCTCTTGCTTCTCTTAAAGGCCTGATCAGCAAAACCGCAATGCTTTAGGACACTTTTCTTGACTTGGCCTTTCAAAAGCCTGGAATATCTCTGGAGTTAAAACACAGAATGAAGAATAATAGAGATTGGAGGTACCTTCTAGGTCTTCTAGCCCAACTCCTGCTTGAGCGGGAGACCCCAAATGGCTGTCCAGTCCCTTCTTGAAAACCTTCAGCGATGGATCACTCGCCACCTCTGGAGGGAAGCCCTTTCACTGATTGGTTGTTTTCGCCAATAGGAAGTTTCTCCTTAGTTCTAGGTTGGATCTCTCTTTGATAAGCTTCCACCCGTCGCTTCTTGTCCTGCCCTCAGGGGCATCGGAGAATAGGTGGATCTTTTCTAATCCAGGACAGCCCTGGCTGGACATACTTGCAAATGTTCCAACTTCTCTTTTTTGGTGACAATCCATTAAATATGCCACCCCTAATCCTTCTTTTCATTAGACTAGACATTCCCAGTTCCTGCAACCATTCGTCATGTATTTTAGCCCTCAGTTCCCTAATTGTCTTTGTTGCTGTTTTCTACATCCTTCCGGGAGTCTCAGCATCTTTTTTTTATTATCATGGCCACTAGAACTGGATGCGGTATGCCACGTGTGGTCTAACCAAGGCAATGTTAAAGTAGTACTGTAATTTCTGGTGAACTTGATGTTATCTCCCTGTTGATGCGGCCTAGGATCGCGTTGGCTTTTTTCGGCAGCTGCTGCACATTGCTGGCTCATGTTTAAGGGAATGGTCCACCTAGGTCACTCTCAGAATTGCTGCTGTTGAGCCAGGTGCCACCTATTCTGGGTGTGCATTTGGTTTTTCTTGCCTAAGTAGACAGCGTTATGCTTGAATCGAGAAGCTGTCCTTTACCGCTGTTTCACAGTTCTAAACTTGAGAGGATTGAAAAGGCAGACGTGTTAAAGGACTTTCTCCACTGTTGTGCTTAAGCCCAGCACACCCTTCTTTGAATCCACATAAAACACTGGCTTTGTGAATCCCCTTCCTATCCATTTTGTCTTTTAGTCGTAGTTCTGGTTATCTTTGATGAACCTGGTTTGTGAGTATGCCAGTTGGTACAAGCTAGGTGATTGATTTTCTCTTGTGGCTTTTCAAACGCTCCTTTTTATTAGGTGATCAGGCAGAAAGGGAGACATTCCCCCCCCCCATGTTCTGACCCGGTGCTTGAATGCCAACAGACCACCCAGGGGAGGGGTAGCAGGCACTCTTTTTATTGAAGCGGACTAGCTGTCAGTCCTTAATTGATCTATTTACAACCTAGCTGTCACCAAGATTTACGACTGGAGTAAGTAAATAAAAGCACGGCTGAATAGCCTTGCTTCAGCACTCCGTTTAAATAGGCAAAACTCACCAAAGTCCAGAATAGTTCAAAATCAAGCAGATCTTTTAGTAGAAACCAACTCACAAGAGTCAAGAGTAGTTCAAATCAAAACAGGTCAACGGAGTTCCAGAACACAGATGGCCATTGGCATGGAGACGAACGGTTGTCTGCAGCAACCCTCCATCTCCACCCTGGTGCCTTATATTCCTCACTAAGGGTGGGACCCTGCTAATAACAACCACACCTTCACCCAGTAGGTCAGCCAATCTCCTCTCACTGAGCTTCCCTCCTCTTCCTGCATCACGCCCTAGCATCAGGGATTGGACCCAGCTGTTCCTCATCTGTGGGTTTGCTTTGCTCAGGGCATGGAGGCAGCCAACTTTCCAGCTGTGGGCTGATTGATGGCCCAGGCTCTGCCTCACCCTTCTTAAGCTCTATTCCTTCCTCCTCCCCAGAGCTGTCGCAATGTAAAGAATGCCTAAGAGCCGTTCCAGCCTCCTCCCCCTCCATCTTCTCTTCGGAGTCCGGAGCTGGAGGCCACGGAGAGCTCGGCGGCTGACAGGTCACAACACCCCATCAGGGCATTGCAGTAGATTCCCGTAGAAGACAATATCTGTAGCTCAGGGTTGAACTATGGAGTCCTTGGTGCTCTTCAACCAAGTTTGGAGATTACCAAGGACTCCACATTGTAGTGGAATTGGCAAGGATTCGCCCTGGGCTTCTTTAGGCTGGCTTGGCTGACCCTCCCTCCGAACCCTGCTTAAGCATCTTCCAAGTTTGCATGATGTGAAATAATGAAAGATAGAAAGTCAACAGGGCATGTTTTCCTTTGGAGGAAGGAGATGGACCATGGCATGCTCATCTGAGCAAGTAAAACATCATGGAGTAGAATAACCAAGGCTGACGCTGCTGGACCTTTTTATGGTGGGATGGATGTTTGTGTGTTATTGACTGAAGCTGATAAACTCAGGGAAACTAGAATATAAACTACAGAAGTCCAATTGGACATCCCTTATTATTTCCTGGACACGGCAGTGAATGTTACCTGAGATACCTGCAGGGCTGTTGATTTCAAAGCGCTTCTACCCACCTGGCACACTTGCCCATCTCTGCATTACAGAGACATCAAGTCCAGAGATTGTCAAGTTGCCATAATTAGCCACTCCTGCTGTGATAGCACTAGCACTTAGACTTCTATACCACTTCACCGTGCTTTACATCCCTCTAAGTGATTTACAGAGTCAGCCTATGGTCCCCAACAATCTGAGTCCTTCTTTTACTGATCTGGGAAGGATGGAAGGCTAAGTCAATCTTGAGCCGGTTAGGATCGAACTGCTGGCCGTGTGGCAAAGTTAGCCTGCAATCCTGAATTCCAACCACTTCATCACCACGGCTCCTCGTGCCTTTTCCTTCTCCTACAGAAAGGAAAGTGCTAACTCCAGTGTTTGTTTTCCTTTCAGCTACCTCCACTGCTGTCAAGATATCGTCTTACGCAAAAACAACTCGGACAGCTGGGGATTCAGTATTGTGGGTGGATTTGAAGAAAACAAAGGAAACCAGCCGTTCTTCATTAAAACCGTTGTGCCTGCAACTCCTGCCTTCTGGGACCGGCGGCTGAAGTGCGTGCATTCTTGCTCCCACGGTTTGGATTTTCCGCTCGAGAGGCAGTCTGGCGTTGTGGTTAAGAGCCCCAGGGTGGAAACCGAGAGACCGCGAGTTCTAGCCCTGCCTTAGGCATGAAACCCGCTGGGTGTCCCTGGGCCAGCCCTCTCTCTCTCGAGCCAGGGAAAGAGATGGCCAGGGCATGCTCAAAAACGTTGCCCACAAAAGTGCAGGGCTACTATTGGCAGGTGTCAGAAGTCAAGATCGACTTGCGGGGAAGAAAGTCGACATTGTTTTAAGATTTCCCCAGAGCATGCAAAAAGTGCATCTGCCTCTAGGAGCAGGTCTTGGAGGTGAGGGTTGAATGTGCAAATCAGCTGTTTTTTTATGACCTCACAGCAAATAGCAATAGCAATTAGACTTATACACCGCTTTAGAGTGCTTTCACAGCCCTCTCTAAGTGGTTTACAGAGTCAGCCTCTTGCCCCCCAACCACCTGAGTCTTCATTTTACTGACCTCAGAAGGATGGAAGGCTGAGTCAGCCTTGAACCCGTCAGGGTTGAACTGCTGGCAGTGGGCAGAATTAGCCTGCAGTACACACGGTGTGCAACATCTAAGAAGTAAGGCTGCAGCTGATTGGGAGAGACAACAAATGCCATCTTTGTAAGCTGTGTACTACACACCTGTAGTACATTAGTACCTCGGTACTCGTCAATTGGTTCTGGGAGGTGCGATAAGTACCAAAAATGATGAGCACTAAACATTTTCCCCATAAAGAGTAATGTAGTGAGCCACAAGGCAGGCAACACTGAAGGTTCTAGCTTGTGCATCGAGTACCAAACAAACAATGAATACCGGGACAAAATTTTCACGTCAGAATATGTTGAGCACCAAATTTGATGAGTTTCAGAGCAGTCGGAGAGTACCAAGGTACCACTGTAAACCCATTTACAATGGAGAGTTAGCGCTTGAGTTGGCTTGAAACCCTTTTGAGCCGGATGTTTGCTCTTTCTTTGTTTTGTCATGTGGTATTTAAATACTTCATTAGTTTTTTTTATAAACAAAGTTTAGAAGCTAACAAAAGCAAATGGCTAGAGAGAGAAATAAATAGAAAAGAGAAGTGCAAAAAAGGAAAAACTGTAGAAAGAAACAAAAATGTACAAGTGACTTGTGTATGTGTAAAAGGGCAGCAGGGTATTTAACGCGAGGCACGTTTTGCTGTTTGAATCACCATCAAGGACCCACTGAGAATGTTGTTGCAACAGAGGTGTTTCCTTTTCCCTCACTAGGTGCGGGGACGAAATTGTGGCTGTCAACGGAGTGCCTGCCGTTGGAATGAGCAACAGTGAGCTAATTCCGATGCTGAAGGAACAACGGAACAAAGTGACTCTAACTGTGGTCTCGTGGCCTGGCAGCCTCATCTAGGGTGCCAGCTGTAGTAGGATGCGTAATTGGAAATGCCTTCCGGGGAGCTTTTCATTGGAGCCAGTCAACCAACCAACCAACCGCTGAGCTGGTCTCAGACAGGTTTCCTGCAAGGGGGCAGATTTTTTCTATGGAAAAGACAAAGGTATCTTGTTGAGTCGAGTCCGATTTTAGATCCACCCACTCGGTAAGTTAAAAGCTGTCCTCCGGTAAGCAGCTGGAAGTGACTTGTGGTATAGTTACTTTTTTGTTGAACAGGGAAGCTCTGAGCCACAGCCTGCTTCTCCTGAATTCCTCTCTTAAGCCTGCTGAGCTTAAAGGAGAGCAAGCTGAAACTCAAGTGATTGATGGCCTTTAATACGGTAATCTTGGCTCTTGGCGAACAGAAGTAGCAACCTTCAAGATACTTGACTAATAATTGCAATGAGTGAATCATTTAGATCTGGTGCCTTGTGAAGGAGGAGGCATGGGAATGCTCAACCATGATTGAGGTCTCTCTGGGCCTCTTGCTCAATCTGATTTTTCAGCCTTGAGCCAATCTCAGAGTTGCGTAACGCTTCACAGCTGTGTTTGACTTCAGGAGTTGCTTTCAAGAAGGTCTGGAAGCCCAGCAGGAGGAGGCTCCTACTCAGCTGAGCCCCTTTCCAAGGTTTTCTGTCATTTATTTCCCATGTTAGAGAGGATATGAATGACCTCCAGAAGAGCTGTTGTGGGGGAACGCTATTCAAAAGGCAGACTTTGGCACATTAAATGGGGGCTTACTGAGTCTCTGCAGACAATGGGGGCTCTTCAAACAGGGCCAGCTGCCCAGTTTCCCCCAGTGTCTTGAGGCAGAATTCTCCAGCTCATTCCCATCCCAACAAACTCATTAGGACCGCAATCCTGGCTGAGCCAACCTCTGATCACGAGCTCATTAAGACAGCCAAAGAAAATACTTAGGAGGAAATGAAGCCATCTACCCACGCGGTCCTTTCAAGTCCATTTTTCCTCGAAGTGGATAAATTTGCAGACCTTCAGCTGTCTTTTCTATCTGCAGTTTACAGGGGGGGAAAGGAGATGGACGGGTGTTCATCGTACCAACTTACAGCTTGGAAAAAAAGCAATCGAAAGCCACCGCCTTGTGTTGCTTTCCTTTGATCTGGTCCCTGAAGTGTTTGTTTTTTTAGATTGGTCATATCCCTTAACTAATTGAGCGTCCTTGTGATTGTTTAACAAGTATGCTTAGTAACCTTAACAAGATTGCTTAACAAGCACATCCTTTGGTCCCTGGCAATGACTTTGCCTGTAGAGCAGATTAAAAGAGAGGAATAAGCAGGGGAGGGCCCATAGAAAAGTACCAAAACTGGGGCCTAAGGAAGAATCTTGCTCTTGTTTTCTTGCACATGTGTGTATGCACGCATATGCTGACACTTGAAGAGAAGCAGTTTTCTTTTTGTAAAAGTCATTTCTTTTTCCTTAAATGACCTTAATAATTATTTTCTAAGCATAGGATACACTGAGGTTATTTCACCGGTTTGAACACCTACTTTCTGTTGTCCAGTTTCATGATTTACATAGTGATTCCACGAGCCTGTTTGCAAAGACTGTGCAGTTGTGGAATAAGTTTGAGAATTCATTAGTTTGTTGTAATTAGGAAAATAATACCGCCTACTACCTCCAATGAAAGGGGGTTTCTCAAAGCTTGATTTGCACAGGAATTTTAGGCTGCTGAAACATGGCAACCCTCTCCAGTGGGGATCTCCAACCATGGCAACTTTAAGACTGGTGGACTTCCAGCTGGCTGGGGAATTCTGGGAGTTGAAGTCCACAAGTCTCAAAATTGCCACGGTTGGAGACCCCTGCTCTAGAATGTGCTTTTCTCACTTGCTCTCAAGCTGGGCGGGCG
>JANHFO010056868.1:0-10426 GCA_032468095.1 Pareas carinatus
ACCTATTTTCTCCAATTTTATAAATTCAATCACATTCTAAAAACATTAAGTACCTCAAATAGTAACTAATACATCAAAAAAATTACTACCAATTAATTAATATACTTTGATGATGATAGGAAGTTCTTTTCCCCTCAATTCCAACCTTATCCCTCCCCCATCTTCTGATCTTCCATCAGTAAATTAGGTTTGCCACATCTCTTAGCCCATCTGAAGCACCTCAAAGAAAGAATAACAAACCAGAAATTGACCTGGTAGCTCTTGCCAATTTGTAGTGTAGTTAACATAAACTGTACTGCCATTTCTCTTGCAGACATTTCTGAACCATTTCCCTTTAAAATTCCGTTGATCTGTACTGTGTTTCAAAAACTTGATCCTCCATTTCATCCACTCTGTCCAGGGTTTCCTGAACTTGACCAACTGCATCCGCAGCAACTTGGTTTAATTTTTCTTCCAGCTCACCAGACTCAGCTACCACAAATTTAATTACTACATTAAAATCATCACTTGTATCTCTACCAGGTGTAGGCATTTTCTCTTGAAAAACTTTCTTTACTGCCTCCCATACTGCAGCTTTAACAAGTTCCTCAAAGGAATCTATTGTCATAAATTGTAAATCAATTAAAAATATTGGTTTTACTGCTTGAGCCATTTCTCTTGGTCTCTTTCTTCTTAAGGGAAGGGAAAAAGATTTAAAAGAGAGTCAAACGTAAAGCCACAAAAGCACTTCCACTTCAAACAAAGGATTTGGCTAGATCAAAGCTCTCTTTACTTTCATTTTCCTGCCTCTGATCTCTCCGTCATTTTAGAAAGATTGTATCTTTCAGAGTCTTTGAGGGAAAACTTTTAATAGCAGAGCTAGGTTACATAAAAGAAAAAAAAATACTTGCCCGAAGTTCTGAATTCACTCTGTCCGATTGCGAAAAATATGGTATAAAAATTTCTTGAACGGAGGTGGTCGCGGCGTTTTGCTCTGCCTCAGCAGAAGCGACCCGGGTACAGAGCTTTTGCCGGATCTCACTGAGGGGCTCTCACCCTTTCAGTCCCTGCAATAAAATTCAGGGACTTAGGGGAGCCCTGCCCTCAATCCGACTGCTCATCCCTCCCTCTTCTCCCGAGGGAAAGGCTTTCAGCCGCCTAACAGCTGATTTCAAGCTGTCAGGACGGCTTTACACAGTCACGGGGCTGACAGACTCTATGAATCGGTCCTTCAACGCCTGCAGTGCCACCAGAAGTCCCTGGTCCCACATATTTTTGTGTGTAGCTCATGACCCAAGCATTTTTGACACTTCTGCTTTAAAACTACTTCATGAAAAGAATATTTTAATTGCTCATTATAAACAACTTGAATCATTAAATCATTATGTCTTCTTAAATCATGCTTAGGATTTTATTTCTTTATTATTTTTATTAAGGTAATGTATGTGACCACCAAATGCACTCATGGTGGCTCCAGACGGATTACAGAACTAAAACCTCAAATACAATATCCAGTAAACTCTCACAACCTCTGGTGATAGCAATCAAACAAACCACTCAATGGGCTCTCTATCACCCTGGGGTCCTCAGGCCCACTGGCAAACATTTCAGGTGCTTTTGAAAGAGTATCAAAGTAGGGGACTAATCTTATCTCCTCAGGGATGATGTTTCATAAGGAAGGAGATACCCTGGAGAAGGTCCTTCTTGGTCCCACTAGATGGACCTCCTTAATGGAGGACACTCATAATATTCTCTGTCTCCCCATTCTGGTGAATTGGGTAGACATAACTAGGAAAAGACTGTCCTTCAAATAACCTGGTCCCAAATTATGTAGGACTTCAAAGGTGACAATCATCACTTTGAATTAAACCTCCTACTCCAGATCTGATGTTTGGAAATATAGACTTGTACAAAATCATGTGGTCCACAACGTTTTGTATCAATTGAGGTTTTTGGATACTTTTCAAGTCCAGCCCCATGTAGAGCACATTGCAATAATCAAGACAGGAGATGACTAGGACATTGGTAACTCTAAGCAGGGATTGTTGGTCCAGGAAACTGAAACATAGTCCACAGATATAGAGGGCCTTCTGGCCATGACTGCAATCTACTCCTTGAACAAATCTAGGAGAACCTCAGATTATGCACAGGGTTCATCCGTGGCAGTGCAACTTCGTTCAAGATAAAAGTTGGCAATTCTTCATGGACCAAAGAACCCCAAATTTAAAGCCATTTTGCCATCCCAGGGTTCAATCTGTTGCTCCCCATTTAACCTTTACAAGCTTCCATGCACTGTGAGAAGGATGTCATGACATGGGCTGAGACATACAGCTAGGTATCATCAGCATACAGATCATATCTCATCATGCTGATGGTGGATCTTATCCGGTAGTTACTTGTAGATGTTAAACAGAAGTAGAGAAAGTACTGAACCCTGTGTGACTGCACAAGGTAGGGGCAAAGACCAGACCTCTTACTTCCTATCAACATCAACTAATAACAGCTACAGAGGAAGGAAGTGAACCAGGACAACACAGTGCTATCCAGTCCCAATCCCCTAGGCCATTCCAGAAGAATAACATAGTCAATGGTATTGATGACCACAGAGAGTCTTCATCAACTGTTCCAGTCACAGGAAGAAAAGTAATACAGACTGTCACAAAGAAGAGAAATCCTCTGGGTTCCCCAAAGAAAAAAAGGTGTGTGGTGGTGATTGGTAACTCAGATGGTGCTATTGAGAGAACTTTGGATTTCTGGACAATGATTTACATTATGATTTGCATTATTTATGTGATGGGCTTCTGACAAGACATGGGCTGCATCTCACATGGCCTGGGAAGAACATGTTTGAATCATCTGAGTTGACCCATCGAAAGGGCTTTAAACTAAACCTGAAGGCCAATTTTTAGGACCAAACCTAAAACCATTGTACAAGACGACAAATCAGGCCAAAAGAGAGAAAGGGCACCTGAGTATAAAACAGGAAATGCAATATGTAAATGCAGCGTCAGCCATAAAGAGCTCAGATGTCTGTACACTAATGCTCAATGTGATGATGGTTATATTGCTGCTATTAGTGAAACTTGGTGAGATGGAACCTATGATTGGAATATATTTGTTAGATACTGAAGTGTTCAATCAGCTCCGACAATAGACTTCACTCAAGTCCGCTTCTAGGGGCGGGAAAATACTCGAAGCCTCCCTTGGAGCCCTTTATAAAAGAGGACCAGTTCCAGGGAGGCAGCCATTGGATACATTGTAGCAAAATCAATAAAGAGCTGTGTTACTTGCTTTCTGATGCCTGCTGTTTCTTGCTTTCACTCTATCTAACACTGGCAACAAGGATTGGATTAAGGAAAGAACTAAGGCAAAAAGAGCTGAAGCAAAAAAAGCTGACAATGAGCCACTGGAAGAGCTGATGATGATTATCCAACCAGGCAGATGAGCAGAGAGACCGACATCTTACACACCAAATTCAAATAAAGCAGAGAGCAGCAAGCATGTCTTCAGTTCACCTGCCAATGCCATTCAATCCAGAAAGGAGCACTGGGACACCTACATGAACCTTTGAATGCTTCCTGGAGGCAAATGAACTTATCAACGTGCCAGACATATGGAAAAGGGCATTTTTCCTCAGTCAGTTTTCCAGTGTGGAAAGAGCTGCCAGACGCTCTGAAGGCACACTACGCCCCAGCACCATCTAAATTCATGAGGCGGTATGAATTTCGACACTGTATGCAGAAGGGTGGTGAAACAATTAACCAATATGTGGCTGCTCTCTGAAAAGTAGCAGCCCATTGTGAGTTTAGGAACTTAAATGACAGTCTTCTAGATCAGCTCATGTTCAGAATTCAAGAGGTCCATTTGCAATGGCATCTGTTAGCCAACAAAAAGCTAACACTGCAAGCGGCACTGGATGAGGCGAGAGCATCGGAATTGTCAAACAAAGCATTGGAATCGCTGCAAAAGCTCATGGCAGCCCCAGCTGCCACCAAGGTTATGGCAACAGTGCACAAAGGCAGCTGCAACAACGATGACGATACCAACAGCAGTGAAGATGAGGTCCACTAAACAAAAGAGCAGAAGGAAGCTGACAATGTGCTAGTTGTGGCGGCTAGCACGCAAGGGCATCCTGCTGTTATCGGGATGCCATCTGCCACAGGTGCGACAAGAAAGGCCACCTAGCAAGGGTCTGCCGCAATACCCGACCCGCCAACTGCCATGCCAGGTTGGAAACCACATGACCGCAGAGACAGAGACTGTACAAAGAGGAAAGAAAACCACGTCAGCCGAGACCCAACCCCGAAGCAACAGAAGCATACCAGACAAGAATCAGCAAGGCCAGCACCTCACACAGGAAGAAACTTACAGCCACCATCTAATCGGGAAGTCACTGTACGAGATGGAAGTTGACATGGGTTCTTCGATGACCATAATCTCCTGGAAGCCCCTGAAGAAAACAATCACCAACCTAAAGTGGAAGCAGCTGAAGCGGCAACATTTAAAACTGAGCGACTATCAAGGAAACCGCATTTTGGTCTTCGGTCGCACATCGGGGAGATCTACCTGTAACCATGGTCAGTGGAGAACTCCAGAATCACCTTGGCCTGAACTGATTAGATTTCTTGGACCTAGGGGTAATCACCATCAACACCATCAACAATACCTGCACAGGTGACCTAATTCGGATGTTTCAGGACGTCTTCAACTCAGAACTCGGCAAGTATTGGGGAGCCCCTATTTTTTTTAGCCTAGATCCTAATGTAACCCCCAGTAGACTAAAACCACAAAGGGTACCATTTGCCTTAAAGCTGAAAAGAGATGCCAAAATAGATAAACTAATCTGGCAAGGGATTTTAGAACTGGTCGGCCACACCAAGTAGGAGACTCCCATTGGGACTCGTGTTAAAGGGATGGATTCATACGCATCTGTGTGGACCACAAATGCACACTGAACAAAGTAATCCAACAGAGCGCCTATCCAGTTCCAGTTGTGCAACATCTATTGTACTCGCTAGGCTCCGGGAAGCTGTTTGCAAAACTTGATCTGGCACTGGCGTACTAGCTGCTGCTGGTAGATGATGCCATGGCCGAAGCCCAAGCCACCATAATGCATACGAAGGCATTTAAATGCAACTGATTGCAGTTCGGGGTCAGCATCACCCCCTGGATTTTCAGAGTGTTATGGAATGATTGCTCTTGAAAATTTCTGGGGTGGCACCATACTTTGATGATGTATTAGTCACAGTGAACAACAAAGAGCAACTCTGCTCCAGGCTCAGTCAGGTCCTCATAAGCTTCAGGAATGCAAAACTCCAAGTGAAAAGGGACAAATGCCAAATAGGGGTCCCGAAAATAGAATTCCTGGGGTATCGAATAGACGGGCAGTGTATTCACCCCACAAGCAGCAAAGTCAGGGCCATCCGGGAGGCAGCCACATCCAAAAACAAAACAGACTTACAAGCCTTCCTGGGACTACTGAACTTTTATGGTAGCTTCTTAAAAAGTAAGGCCACCGTAGCAGAGCCCCTCCACAGACTGTTGGTAAAGAATAGCCCTTGGGTATAGGGAAAGGAGGGTACCACATTTAAGGCAGTCAAGCGACTTCTTTCAGAGGACAGCTTCATCATCCCCTACAATGCCACACTTCCCCTGGTGTCGGTTTGCTATGCCTCCCCCTTTGGCATGGGGGCTGTCCTCAGCCACTGCCTACCTAATGGAACCGAGGCCCCAATTGCATTTTACTCCTATAGCCAGCTGGACAGAGAAGCTTTGGCTATGCTAGCAGGGGTAAAGCGGTTCCACGAGTACCTTTTTGGAAGGTACTTTGAATTAGTGACAGACCACAAACTGCTGTTATTAATGAGTACAATCACCACAAATGCAGTCATCAGGGTCCTGGGAAAGCTATTTGCCACACACAGCTTACCTGATGTCTTGGTATCAGACAATTCATGGATATGCTCTCTCAGCACCTTTTCACCTGAGTACTAATGGGCAGGCTAAATGAATGGTGTGGCCAGCCAAGGAGGCATTAGATAAGCTGGGCCTGGGGAATTGGCAGGACCAGGTAGACAAATTCTTGTTTTGGCAACACATCATCCCCAGCACAACAACGGGGAGAAGCTCAGCCAAATTATTATTGGGACGATGACTCTGGTCAGTTTTAGACCAACTCCACCCAAATTATGTCCCTGACACCAAAGATAATCCTAACGACAAAACCAGGTCTCTTAACATTGAGGATCTAGTATATTCAAAAAACTTTGCAGATGGACCCCAATGGCTACTTGGAAAAATAGAGGGAGCAGCCGAGCCTAGGTCTTGCCCAGGCTAGACGACGGGCTACTATAGAGGCGGCACATAGACCAACTCCGCAGCCAGCCCCAGTCCAACACTTGGCTCCAAAATGCAGATGAGTCTAACTTACAAACTACTCCCCCCCAGTACGTTCAAACCCGGAGGAGACGGGGAACCTATCTGGAGAAGCGGAGATCCAGGGTCAATCTGTCTGCAAACTGACTCCAGCCGAGGCCATGCCTGGAAGTTTCCAGGGGCTTCCATTAGAAACTCCAGAGACTGCAACAGGCACGTCCTTCCAGGTCGCAGCCACCACACCGACTGAACCACGCAAGTCCAGTAGGACTTGCAAATGCCCCATCTACCTGAGTGACTATGTCTGCAGCATGGACGAACCCATCTAAGAGGGGAGGGGTGTTAGATACTGAAGTCTTCAATCAGGTCCGATGGTAGGCTTTACTCAGGTAGTGGGAAAATACTCTAGGGGTGGGAAAATACTCGAAGGTGATTGGCCAGCCTCCCTGAAGCAGTTCCAGGGAGGCAGTGATTGGATACACTGTAGTAAGATCAATAAAGAGCTATGTTACTTGCTTCCTGCTGCCTCCTGCTTCTTCCTTTCACCCCTATATAACAATATTACTACTTTTCAAAAGAAAATACTCGAGAAGGAGAAATTACATGGTATATAAATAATTCCTACAGTTGCAAAAAAAATATATGATGCCAAGGACAAAGGCCTTTGTGAAAATATTTGGGTGAATACTAGGGGAAAATATGACATTACTATAGATGTGTACTACAGGCCACCCAACCAAGCAGAGGAAATAGATGAACTTTTTGCAAATCACTTAAGGAAACACACCACTGTAGTAATGGGAGACTTTTAACTATCCTAATATCAACTGGAAGACAAACTGCATCAAGTGGGAGATTGAACAGGTTCTGGACATGCCTAGTTGTCAAATTTATCATCCAAAAGGTTGAGGAAGGAACTAGGTCAGCTATGGTGGACTTAATAATAGAGATGAAATGGCTGAAGGAGTGGAAGTTTTAGGAATTTGGGGGGGAGTGACCATGTCATTCTAGAATTCATCATAATGCAGACACGTTATTAAGAAAGTTAGACTGGTGTTTTAGACTTTAACAGAGCTGACTTCATCAAACTAAAAGATTAGGAAAGATTCCATGAATGGAAATCCTATAGGAAAAAACAGTTCAAGATGGAAAAACAAGATAATAAAGGTAAAAAAAAACCACAGAGAAAGGAAAGCAAGACCCAGGATGAGACGAGCATGTTCTACAAAGAAATCTGACAAACTGAGGGATAAAAAGGACAAGTATAAAAACTGGAAAGGGGGCTATATAACTAGAATAGAATGCCAGCAAATAGTTCAAATCTGCAAGGACAGAATCTTTAAGACTAAGGCTGAGAATAAAGTAAGGACTGGCAGCAAAAGCTAAAAGTAACCCAAAAAGTTGCTTTCAGTATGTAAGGAGCAATTAGAAAGTCAAGGAAATGATCTATTCGCCTCAGATAGTGCTCGACCTAATGACCACAATTGATCCCAAAATTTCTATCTGCTTTGAAGGAGTTCAGATCTCCTGGATCAGATGGTTTACTTACCAGAGTGCTGAATGAGCTGAAAGAGGTGAACCATGTAGTAGTAACTTTTATTGCGATCAAGAACCAAATCAAATACATACAGGGGGAAAACACACCTTCCAACACAAATAAACCTTATGACAATACACCCTCCACTGCCTCAAATACAGTCTGTACTATCGGACTAGTGATCCTCTGCTGGAAGACTTGCCCATCTCTTCCCAGCCACGACTGCAGCAAAAATTTTTGCTGCCTTTAAAGTTATATTGGGGTCTGCGTCCTGAAGTAGGAAACAAAGGCTAGACATATCGGGTGGACCAGGGAGTCTCTGGAAGATAGGAGAAATGAATCTTGATCTTATATCCCCATAGTGGGGACATGAATGTAATATGGAACAGGAATTCCGGAGATCGGCTGTCACATGTACAATAGATGGATTTTGCCCCCACTGAGAGCCTACTATCGAGGACATTCGAGGGAATCACGTTAAATCATGCCTTCATGAGTGCAAGCCTATGTTTGAAATGGTGTAACATGGAGAGGTAATGCGAAGGGTAGGGCAAGGGAACGATGCTAAGAGAAAAAGGGTGAACATGTTCCTGATCCATGTGCCAGATTTAGTTGTCTGTCGATGTCGTCCGGTCGTTGAAAAATCAACAATTTGGCAGCATCGGGGCCTAGAATAAAAGTTTCAGTGGGGGAAATCCCGATCTTCAAAAGTTTTGTGTGGATATTACGGGCCCAGGGACTATGAAAAGAGTCCTGCCAGAGATATTGGCCTAGGTGGTAGCTTGGAAGTCTAGTCCACAGAGCCAATCAGTAGCCAATTGCACATATCCACAAGATTGTGGAAAGTGAGGATATGTCCAGTTCCAGATGAATTGCGGTATTACTTACGCAGGGGGGGGACACCCATCAGATGGCGTAGGAACTGACTGTGGACAAACTCAACAGAAGAAAAGTTGGATTAGACCCAAAGGAAGACACTGTAGGTGATATCAGCTATCACCTTTACCCTGTAGACTTTTAACACTGAGGGGATAGGATGAGCTCCCTCAGTATGATAAAAATGCAGTAGGGCATGGGTGGAAATCTTAGCCTTATTACAGAGAAACATAACCTGCCCAGGCCACTTGGTATTGGATTGAAAGAAGATACCTAAATATTGGAATCTGTGGACCTGTTCCACTGGGATGCCATCAAGGTTCCATTGATAGATTTTCATACTTCTTGCAAAAATCATGATTTTGGACTTGGAGTGATTTATTTGCAATTGGTTGGCAGAACAATAGGCAGAGAGAATTTTTAAGGTTCTTAGTAGGCTCACCTGGGAAAATGAAAGTATTGCGGCATCATCGGCGTAAACAATATTAGGAGCTGTGATTATCCTATTTCCTCAGCAAAACAAATCAGAAAGACTGCAGACAAAAAAACTTGTATATAGAAGCTCAGAGAGATATAGCTACCCTCAGTAAGGCTAGGACATTAAAATGGATGAGCTGCTATAAATGCACTTTAATTATAAATATAATTTGCAAAATGGTTAAATACAGAAATGGTTGGACATGAGGGGGTATTTACTCAAGCAAAATTTGAGCAACTGAACACAACTGTTAAATATGGAAGGTTTAACCAAGTTCTTATGACAAACATACATGTGTTGGTGGAACTCCAGATACAGAGGACATGATTCACACATTATTTGAATGCCAATTGTGTAAAAAAGATAGAGATCAATATCTTAGATCACATCTAAGACAAATGGCCTTTTGAGATCCATACATTAACACAACATACTTCATGTGCATCCAAAACACAAATATTATGTCCATTATCTGAACAAAACAGTACAGTACAGCACTCCCTAAATCATGGGAGGTGACACTAAAATACAATTTGCATTTCCTTTTAGTTTAGCCTTTTATTGTATCTTGTTACCCACTGTCTTATTTTATTATTCTGTATCTTGTATAGCCTTATGGTTAAACAGCAAAGTATTATTATATCAAATAAAGCTGACAACTTACCAGAACTGTTAAACTCTGTACATATTCTAACCTTCAAAACTGTGGCCAATTTGCTTAACAGCAGCTGTTGATCTGCATCAAGACCACTTCCGAGGAGAACTATTGGGCCTTTTTTACAGTTATCTAGGCTTAGGGACTAAAGACAAAAGAGAGAACCATCACATTACCAACAGTCTATATTTCTTTCTTTCTTAAAAAAGTAACAAAGCCAAATTTACTCAACTTTTCTATTACATAATAAAGAACTTTTTCAAAATGAACATAATTTTTGATATAATTTTTCGATGTAGATAAAAAAAATGAAACATATTTGAGCTTGTCAGCTGGACAGCTGACAATCAGGATTCGAGACCAACTGTCACGAAGCAGGGTGAGCTCCTGTTACTTGCCCCAGTTCCTGCCCACTTGGCAGTTCGAAAGCATGCAAATGTGAGTAGATAATTATTATTATGGTTCATCGCACAGTCTGCCAGATTTTAAGACTGGATTTGGCATTTTTGTCTACCTATCGGGTCCT
>JANHFO010056877.1:0-10426 GCA_032468095.1 Pareas carinatus
ACTTTAACAATATTTACAAAATTATGAGGTGTGGGGGAAAGGGAATGGGGGGGAATTGGCCGCATGCCATCTCTCTTGATCCTGGGACCCATCATCAAGATGGGCCCCTGGTGTTAATGGGCCAAGCCTGCGAGGGGAGACAAGGTTGGTGTTCCAGGATGTTCCAAATAGACGATCCAGGGGGGAAAGAAGAGAGTCTGCAGGCAGATGGCTAAGATGTTGAGGCCTGCTGTTTAGTCAGGGTATATGGGTTCCAGGAAGGGAACAAGGTACCATGCAAGGTACCATGCTGAAACAAGCACAAAGTGGCCTGTCTACACCACGTGGCACTACAGAAAAGTGGATCATTTAAGAAGCCATCTAGATGTGGCTTTGGGGTAGGTTGCTTCAGAGCCGACAACGGGGCACCTGTCTCCTGGGTCAGGAAGTTGATCTGTCCCCGCACATCCTGGGAGGTTCCGAGGTGGAAGTCGCTGGGGTCGTTCACAGTTGCCAGGATGTGCCTGTCGTGGCCAAGGCCTGAGGTCCATTGCACCTGGAAGCAAGGGAGACCAAGCAAAATCACGAAGAGCAAACGGGACAAATGACACTTGTTCCCATCTGTCAGTGTCTTCCTGGGATCATTGGGGGGGGGCCTTGGAAATGGCCGAGTTGATTCTTAGAGGACTGGTTGCCACTGCAGGAGCCGCTTGTCTGGCGGGGAGAGCACACCGCCCTTTCCAACTCAGGGATACTGGGGACAAATGGGATCTCTTCATGTGGGCAAAGTTTGGGCTGGGCGGTGGGGGCACCCTCCCCTCCCCTTGATGGAGCAGCGCAAGAGGCTCCCTGGGCTCTGCTTTGGCACTTCTGCCCCAGCTGCATCCAGGCATACCTTGGCGGCAGGCATCGCTGGAGGATGTCTCTCCCCCCCCCACTTTACCTGGAGAAGAAGAGTCGGGTGACCCTCCCCTCGGAGGGTGGCTGCGTCTCAGATCCTCTAAGGAAAGTGAGACATGTTGGGCAGAATCCTGCTGGAATAATTCTGGGCAATATAGCTGCGGGCTCTTCTGCTGCTCCCAAGGGGGGCCTTCCAGGAGACTTCCTGCCACAGCTGAGCAGCTGGACAGGGCAACTGGGGAGGAACTTCCTCCTTTGCTCCCCTCCCCACTGGAACCCACCTCGTAGTTGAAGTAGAAAGAGCCATTTTGGTGTGCAAACTGCCAGAGGCATTCAATGCCACCTGCAGGGATGACAATAGCAAAGTTGTACCGGTCCCTCATGGGGGGCAGAGGCTGCTTGTGGGACCCCTTTGGTGGCTTCCACTCCTGGCAGTGTGTCAGCTGCAGCCCCTGAAGGAAACCCAGGAGCCTCGCCATCTGGAGCAGGGCAAGCATGTTGGCGGACGGATGCCAGCTGTCTGCGGGCTCTGGCGGAATGGGAACCTCGCAGCTGGCTGAGCTAATCATTAACTGGGCTGCTCCCGCCCAACCCTTTGCGGCCCTGCGCTTGCCGATTCAGGCGGAGCAACCTGGGGTGGGGCAGGGCTGGAGGGACTCCTTGGAAAGTTGTGCAGTTGCCAGAGTGAAAGCGGCCTTCCCCCAAGGGGGGGGAGCCTTCAGCTGCTGCCCTGGGCCCAGCCGTTTGCTCTTCCTTTTGCTCCGAAAAAGCAAGGGGTGACCCAACAGCTGCTGGCTCTGGGGCGGGTGGTGGGGATGAGGGCTGTTAACCTGCCTCTCAGCTGAAAGGGCAGCAGGAGGGGTGGAGCTCCAAGCTGCAACTCAAGACAGGAACAGGAAGGAGATTATTTGCAAGGACGGTGGTGGCAGTTAAATCTTAGTTCAATCATTTGCCAATTGATTTCAAAGACTAAAAGGAGAAATTGCTAAGTTAGTTTGATGCTTCTCTATACAGCCGTTTTTAACAACTTACCTTTGCCTTCCCTTTCCTTCTCCCTTGCAAAAAGGAAAATAATGTATGTGTATACATGTACATTTGCATGCTTGCACCTCTAGTCTGAAGGACACTTCAGTTCCCCAAGAGAAATATTTCTAAGGAATTTTGGTCAGATCATGGAAGGAAGAAAACATGGCTAACCTTACACAATGAGAACTTTCCCCTTTCCACCAGTGGATGATACTCTCCCTGCAACCAGATAAAATCCAGCCAGCAAGATGGGGGCTGCCCCATGCCACTCCATGGATTTCTTCCATCTGGGCACCTCGTGGGAATGTGAAGCACATTAACCAGGACTGAGCCTGGCCTCTCAGATCACACAAACACCTTTTGCTGGAAGACCCAGTGTTATGTCGGTACCATGTTTCGTAGATATATTCTGTATGCTTTGACTTTTATTCTCTCACTTTGGTTATGTTGGTATGCAGTTGTTTGTTTTATGATGCTTAATTTGCTGCCGACTGATGTCCCAATTGCTATAAAAAAAGCTACCTGGACTGCAAATTACTCAATACAAACATTTTATTTATTCCTTATTTTACATAAAATATTTAAGGCATAGCAACAGCTGACTCAACACCCTTAAGGCACAGTCTGACCTCAAGTTCAGTTTTGTCCAAGTTTCTTCATTGTTCGCCAGCGATCCTTGATCATCACAGATGTACGATCCTTAAAAGGATAATGTTGAGAAATCGTTTTCCACCTCCCCTCCCCAAACTTATCCACACCTTCCTTGATCCATGCAGACTCTTCTAAAGACCACTACAAAAGAAAGAATGGAAACCCTCATGAATAAGAATGGCTAAAATAATAAAAATGTAGAAAATGAAAAAAAAAGTTTCCCATGGGACCCTATGTGTCCATAATAGTTTTAATTTATATTGGCTGAAACCAAGCTTTCGTCTACAAGCTTGAAACAGTAGCGGCCACAGTACCCAGGGAGCAATTTCCCTCATTCCCAACTCATCAATTGCAATAATTATCTAGATTTGTCTTAATTATTTTTAGAGAAAAAATGAATAATGATCCCTTTTTTTGTCTGAGTTAGGTTACATTACCTTCTTCCTAGCCACAGAGGTACTGCTGCCAATTGACCACTCTAATTCTGAAAGAAGAAAAAACACCTTGCAGATGTTGGCAGGTACAAACGTTGCCCCGGGGATTTTCCCCCTTTCTGCCATAGGCAGCCTGAGCGCTTCTGTCCTCCTGGCTCAGACCTTGGGTGGTTTTTGCCAGGACAACAAAACATTGTGGCAGAAACGCAGGCGGAGAGGATGAACATTCATCCCTTCAGGTCACTGGCAGGAAGCGACTGCATTCATGACGCACTCACCCTGGTCCATGAAGATCTCATCCTCATCGCTCCAGGATTCCTTCTCTTCCTGCAGAACTGGAAGGGCGGCTTGCTTGGTCCTCCTAAAGCAGCAGAGAACCCCTGATTACGGTGAGCCCGTCCTGCTCCCTCCTGGTGACCCTGACTGCACCGGGCGCTTTCGAACACAGAGGTGCATGTCAGCAAATGCCCTGGGGAAGCTGTTCTTACCCCAAACCGTGACTGGAGTCCAAAGATGAGTTCCTTCTATCACCCTGATCCTCACTCAGAGGGAAGCGGCCCTGCTGGGGCTTTAGGAAAGTGGTCATGGCCAAACCCTGCAAATGCCCCAGATCTGGAAGCACGGGCACTCGGTGCCAATATTTCCAAGACCGCAATTCTGTCACCTCTAACACAGACCCAAAGGGAGTCCTCACTCCATACCTGGAACGTGCAGGTGAAGTACTTGGGGGGCTCTCTTGGCACTCTGACAACTGGACCCCCGAAGCCACAAGTGGCTTTGCAGTCAGCTGCCTGGCAGGGGAACGCCTGCAATGTTTCCCCTCTTTCCACAAGAGCATGTTGCTTATAGAGGGCAGGGATTTGATTTTCTCCAAGCTGAGGAGAGCCTGGACAGCAATGGTTTCCGTCTTCTGGCGCTTGGCTCCGGGGGACCTGGAAGGCAAGAGTGGCTTGGAATAAGTCCAGTCAGTCTTGTCCAGTTGCAAGAAAGCCTCCTCAGGGCCCGGGGCATCAGAAAGGATCTCGTGTGCTTCTCTCAGCACAAAAAGCATGCAGAAAACCAGCATCAGGCTTGAGGCCCTACAAAACACAGCACCGAAATCAATACACTTATGAGGTATTCCAGAGCATCCAGCTCATGCTCTCAAGTCTACTACTGGGCCTCCTTCACCAGGGGAAAATTAAAATGCCCAGGAAAGAGACCAAAGACAAAGATCCAATCAAGAAAACATCTACTTGTGGAGTCACACGATCCTGAGAAGAGCTGCTTGTCAGACAGACTGACTCTCCAAGTACCATTTCAGGCAGCCTGGAAGACCTACCAGCCATCACAGGACTGCATCCCAGTTCAAAGCAGACTTAGCAACAGGACCACAAGGACATTCATCCCACATCCTTGCAGTGTGTTGCACTGCAAGGTCCAGTTCAGTGTTCATTTAGGTCCTGCTGTTAAGGAAACGGTTTTTGAGAGGCCACATAATTCTCTCCTTGTTCTGTTGCAGGAGACATGCGTATAAGGCTCAGCTGTTCAATTGTAAATATTTGATGCATTGCTTTAAACTTACCTCAAATAAAGTTGATATCATCCCCAAAATTAAAAGGCCCCCCTCATTTAAATGTCTGCTCATATTTATAGAGATCCCTGAACAAGTACGGTTGCTCTAACGCCCCTTTGCTCAATATTCGCAGCCCCCAGCCCTTGCTACGTGGACTCTCGTGCCAGAGAGGACTTACTGAGTTGAGTTGTCAGAAGCCGCAGACATGGTGGTCCTGGCAGCGGGCTCTGCTGCTCCTGTCGCTCCATCCACCCGCGAGGATGCTTTTGTCGGCTCAACAGCTGCCTCCACGCAGTCCAAAACTTCACATTCATGCATTGCTTGCAAAGATTTTGCTGCTGTTTCTCTGGTTCCTGCTCCAGACTCCGACCTTCCTCCTGCCTCTGGGGCCTCGCTGAGTTTTCCTATTCTCTCCCCCCCTGCTGTCCGAGGGGTTTCAGGGGGCCCTTTTGCAGCCCCTGAATCAGTCGATTTCTCCTTGCTAGCTGCTCCTGCTGGGCTCTTCCTGGACTCCAGATGGTTGTCGCAATATTTTTTTGCCATCTTAAATAAAAAGCACAAGCAGTCACCACAGGCTTTTTTTAAATGTAGTACAGAATCCAGACACAGACTGTAATTGCTCTTCCCAAACTATTACTGAAAAAACTGAACTCCTCTCTTATAATAATGTCCTGCCATTGCTATAAGTTTATAATTATTACTGTTCCTAAATTTGTATCCCTAAGTTCAATTTCTAATACCATATTTGCAGCCCTTGAAGAAATAATCAAACAAAAATCAGTTAAGGCCAAATGTGACCCCCAAACCAACACTCACCACTAAGAGAAATGGCTCAGAATCGTCCAAATAAGGTTCAAAGAGGAGAAGAATCCGCTGCTGGAAAGCTTTGTAGGAGAACTGACAGATGACCGGATGGGAAGAGTTTTTCTCTTGGAGGATGTGATGCAATATTGGCTGAATTTGCTAGACAAGGAAAAGCAGCAGAGAGCCACAACTTTGCAAGGGCCTGCAAGGGGGAGCCGATGGCCAATCAGATGCAATCTGCAATGCTTATAAATAGCCAGAGACACCAATGGCCGCCAAGTGCCTGCTCCCCTCTGCCCTTGAGAGAAGGGAGGGATCCTTCCCCAGGGATCCTGGAAAGCTTTGTGAGGAAAGGAAGGACGCATCCCCGGGACATAACCGAAATGTTCACCTTGTTGTTTGGGTCCTGTGTTATGTGTTTTTTAAAGATTTTGCTGGCATGTTCATGTTCCTTGTTCTTAATACAGGTGATAACAGCCTGAACCAAAAAAATAAAATTAAAAATAAGAATGCGGGCAAGTCTTTTGTGGCTTTCTCAATAAAGTATTTTCTTAACCTGTTTTATATGGCCCCCAACTATTCCCTTTCTCCAATTTTGAACTCAATGATGGAAGCAAAGTGGAGAATGAGCCAATGGCCTCTCCACTGCTTCCATTTTAGGAGTTTTGCTCTCAACACCCAAGGCCTGCTCCCTTGGCGGTTTCACTGGTTGGTTTTCATCATCTGAAAGCAGCCGGCCAATTCTCATCTCAAAGTGACAAAGGCTTTTGTGGCTATTTAATCAATACAGAGCAAGTGAGTGACACTTGCAAATATAGTTCCCAGTCATTTTTGAACTGGAAAAAAGAGAAAGGGGGAAAAGTTGCTTTTTTAGTGGGTCTCCTACATTACGTCTAGAACAGTTTCCCCAGTGTGGCCCCCGCCTCCTGCTTAAGAAGAGAGACTATCACCACCACTGAAATTAGGGTCAACAGGAGATGAAACAGTCATCCTCACAGCCTCCTTTATTCTTCTCCTTATTTCCTCCATTATTTCCATATTGATGTGGCATTCCTCTCTGAGCTTCTCCAGAAGGTCCAGCGCGATTTCAAGAGGTGTGAGCTCAGTTTCTGAATCAATGGCCCAATCTAAAGTAGAAAAAAAGTGTGTTACTTTTAAACTATGATAACTCAGGACAGGTACATATACTCACCCATACTGGGCAGCTCCAATTAAAAATTAAAACATGATAAAAAACATATTTTTGTCCTCTCCCCTCTTCACCCATCAACCCCTTTCCCTACCCTCCTTTCTCCTTGACCACTGCAAATGAATCCATAACATCCACCTGCAGACAAACGAGCTCCTATCAATCTGCTTTAGTGGTACTTCTGCCTAGCATTCAGCCAGACTTTCCCTGCCCCTCACCAAAACCAACACCCCTCCCCCCCCAAGCTCCTCGCTCTCATCCAGTTGATTAAAGTTCTTTGAGGGATCCTTGGTGATCTTTCATTATCCAAACTAGGTAACATTGTCAGTGCTGTTAGAACTGCAAGAAAACCAAGCTCAGAGACCCCTCATTTCTACCCTGATCTACACGCATTCTCCTTTACGGGGTTGCCACTAAAATTTTATTTTTCATTTCCCTGACTTTCCCAGACCAACATTTGTCAATATCTCTGACCACCATTCAAATATAACCACAAGTTAAAAAAAGAATAGGTCGTGTTTCATTAATGCAAGGCTTAATGAAATGTTCCACTCTACAACTACACAAAGTTCAACTGTAAAATATTTGTCAAAGTAAGAGATTTAATGTCAGCTTCTTTCAACATTAACTGCAGCAACATCTGTTTTGTGATTGCACCAAAAATTACCCCAAGATACCGACTTCAAGTAAACTCTGAATGCCAACAAATGATGTAACATTTTTGCTATTGTTTTAAAGGTACACTAAACATTATATAAACGTTCTATATAAAATTGTTTTCTTGAAGCCATATTACTAAACATAGTTTGGAGATTGCAGTAATAATCAAGTTAGAAATTAGAATACAAGTAATCTGTTTTTAAAGAATGAAGACTTAGGATATAAAACTATCATGTACAGTATGGTCTTCTCTTTTAGAATTTTCAAGATGTTTAATTTGCACCTTGAGTTTCTTCTTTTCTTCTGAATTTCTTCTCATTGCTTATGTTTAGCCTCCAAATGCTCTGTGTAACATGCATGAGCATGCCTGACTGACTGCAACAGATTCCTATCAATTACAACAGACTGAAGTCCTCCATAGCTCGACAGCATCGTAAACCTGACGTTGATAGACAACACTTTCTTCATGCAAGTTCTCAATTAACATTGATTTATTAACTGAAAATTCACTTTCAACAGAAGCATTACAACTTCATTGTTTTGTTTTGCAACATATGCTTGAAACTGAGTCTTGAACTCATTATGGGCAGCTGTGGTTAAAGTGGTGTATTGTAGCTTTCCACTAGTGTGTCATTGGTCTGATTTGCTGCATGTAGAGCTACAAGAACAGCCACTATTCAGAAACAGAAACAGAATTAATTTCGCCATGTGTCACAACACACAAGGAATTTGTCTTCAGTGATCGTGCTTAATAACTACATACATACACAACAAGAATACAATCAAAATACATGCATAGACAGTTTGAATGTATAAGCATAATCACAATAATTTGTATATATATATGCATAGTCATGATCATTTGTATATATAGGCATAATCAATTGTGTATATAAACATAAGATACATTCATAGTCTTAAAGTATGTAACATTCATCATGTCATGTTATAAAGTGCGGATATGTCACAAAAACCATTTCATCCTGTCACAAAGGACACCCTTCACACTATCACTGTCCTGTGAATCAGCTGTTTAATAGGTTGATGACATGAGGGAAGAAACTGTTGTGTCTAGTTGTTTTGGTTTGCAATGCTCTGTAGCGCCGTCCAGAGGGAAGAGGTTCGAACAGGTTATGTCCAGGGTGTGAGGGGTCCATAATTATTTTCACCGCAATTATCTTTTCCGCAGTTCTAATTATTCTTTGAAGTTTATGCTTATCTTGTATGGTTGCATTGCCAAACCAGACAATTATTGAGGTGCAATTCTTTGGGCAGTCTGAACTTTCTGAGTTGTCTCAGAAAGAACATTCTGTGTTGAGCATTTTTAATGACATCTTTGATGTTAGCTGACCATTTTAGATCTTGGGATATTGTGGAACCTAGAAATTTGAAGGACTCTATGATTGATACAGCATTGTTTGATATTGAGAGAGGTGATAGGATAGAGTGGTCTTCTAAAATCGACTATAATTTCCACTGTTTTGAGTGAGTTTGGTTCAAGGTTGTTCTTTCTGCACCACAAGGCTAGTTGTTCAATTTCCCATTTGTAGGTATATTCATTGTTGTCTCGAATGAGGTCAATCACTGTTGTATCATCTGCAAATTTTGACAAGAGGGGTCTTTCGAGGTGGTCATCGGTGCATAAGAAGTGGGGAGAGCACACAGGTTTGAGATGCACCTGTGCTGATTTTACAGGTATTTTATAGGAAGCTTATAATTCATTTGCAGGTATGGTCAGGTACGGTTAGCTGAGTCAGTTTGTTTATAGGAATATCTGGAATAATAGTATTGAATGCAGAACTGAAGTTCACAAAAAAGATTCTTGCATATGTCCTTGGATAATCAAGATGTTGAAGTATGTATTGTAGTGCCATATTAATAACATCATCTGATGATCTGTTTGCATGGTAGGCAAATTGTAAGGGGTCTAGTAGTTTGTGATGGTTTTCAGGTGGACCATCACAAGTTTTTCAAAAGTTTTCATAATTACTGATGTCAGTGCTACTGGTCTGTAGTCGATTAGCTCTTTGATGTTGGATTTCTTTGGCACTGGGATGATAGTAGATTGTTAGTAACACAATGGGTTGCTCCACTATCTATAACCCATTTGTCATGGCTGCTCCCTAGATTAGTACTAAGCATTGTATAATTAATACCCCTGTTTATACTGATTGCTCTTTTGCTTTTTAGCCGATACATTTTTCTTCCTGCAATTTTTAGCTAAATGACCCTTTAGCCCCACATGCATAACATTTTTTAACAAGACAAACTGCAGCTTGTTCATTAGCTGTAGCCAGTTCACTGTCTCTCAATTGCTGTCTGTCGTTGTGCTGCCTTGACTCTTCAATCAGCCTTCCGGTTACGCCAGTCAGTCATCTCCTCCTTGGCTAACACCTCCAGCAAAGTAACAAAGTCATCATAGGACTCATCCAACGATGACAGGATGATATATGCTTGGTACTGCTCTGAGAAACACCAACCCCTGGTCGTTAAGTAGTAGCAGAGTTTTCTTCATGTTCTCCAGATGAGCTAGCATATCACCCCCCCTTAAGCAGACACGCTCGAAACAGCTTTTAAGTCAACATAGGAACCCACACTGTCCCTAACGTAGAGCTTCTTCAGGGTTTCCCAGCATTTGGCAGCAGACTCGACACTACGCACATGGACCAGCTGAGAGTCACCAAGAGTTAGCCCAATAATACACAGAGCTCTTTCTTTGTCTCCAGCTTCTTCCGGTCAGCAGCAAGTGTCATCTAAATTAGCCACATCTGGTGGATTAACTACAACAGTCCATAGCCCTTCTTTCCTCAAGAGCAAGCTGTACTTGGTGGACCAGGAAACGTAGTTAGTACCATCTAACCGGGTAATCAAGGCTAGGCTTGACATATTATTTTCTTGTGCTATCTTTTCTGAGAGTATTATACTACAATGCAAATTCTGTGGTGTGACTTAGTTCACGCTAACTTCCTTAGTCACTGGGGGCAACTGGGCCCATAACCAGTGTTGGCTTGAGAACCAATATTAGGCATAAGCAGATTCCTTGATTACAAGGATGGTACATAATGGAAAAGCCTCAGAGTTAGGAAGTAGCGATAGGAACCACTATCACACAGGCACAGGCTATAGTAGGTATAAAGGTCGTTATATACACAAAGTATAAACACAGTCCAATCTCCTAGGTCAACAGTCCAGTTATCATACACAGTCAAGCAATCCTTTTTACTAACC
>JANHFO010056946.1:0-10424 GCA_032468095.1 Pareas carinatus
AATGGTCTGTTCCACATTCAGAATTTTTAACTCTATTATTCACTAATTTCTCATTCTTTCCACATGATCTAATCAATCATGTTCATTTTTTTTCTTTCACCATTAGTAAGTATTATGTTCATATTATAAGCAGATGCTATTGGAATAGTCACTATTCAACAATAGTCACCAAGAATCTCTGAATGTCCAAATCATTTTATGTACTCTCGTCTCATTTCCATGTATGCATACACATCACCTAGCAGAATGTATTCCTCCCCCTCCCTGACTACATTCATTCAAAATATTGCAGAATTTCTCCCTAAAATTCATTATTGGTTCTTCCAGTATCACTCTCGCTGGATTATACCATTCAACTGTTATCAGTTTATATGTTTTTCTACTTTCATGTGTAGCCTCAACCTAAGTATCCACAAGAACCTAGATGACAACAATTCATACTTGCTGATACATATTTAAGCTCTTGTTTCTAATTAAACAGTCACCTAAATTCTCTGCATGTATTTATACAGTATATTCCATTCCATAAAATCAGATTGCCTTCATTAATTTTTTTCATTAATTCATGACCTTTATTTCACATACATTCCAAACCAGCCTTTTATGTGCCATAGTCATCACCAGATGAGTACATAGCTACTGATGTCTGTGATCAACTGACATTTCACATAACAAGTTAATGTATATTGTAATATATTGCTTGGCAGCAAAATCACAACATTCTGTCTTACTTATTTCAACCATGTCATATGATCAAACTCAGTGGAAAAGGCAGTTATGCTTGGAATGGTCAGCAGTAAAAGGGGACAAAGCCACCAAAAAGTGGCTGGACACCATCAAAGCCAGAGCGTAAAGCAACTGAAAGAAGCCACACAAGATCAGAAAATATCTAAATAGCTGGTCCATAGAAGTGCCAAGAACTGGACACTGAATGGATAGCATCATTAACTTATAATTGATTTCAGGAGGAAGAAAGATGCACATTTACCATTGTACATAAATGGTGAGGAGGTGGAGAGGGTCGGTAGTTTCAAATTTCTGGATACTTATATCTTGGAGGACTTCTCATGGACTATGAATGCTAACTTGCTTGTGAAGAAGGCACAGAAAAGGCTATACTTCCTGAGAATGCTCGAGAAGATAAATCCATCTCAGCATCTACTTCTGTCCTACTACTGCAGTACCATTGAGAGTGTCCTGGCATACAGCATACTTGCATGGTATGGGAGCAAATCTGTAGCAGATAAAAAAGCTCTATCATCGTGCTCCAGCTAATAGCCCTGGATGACATTTTTGCATCTCGCTGCTTGAGGAAGTTGCACAACATTCTCAGAGATTCTTCCCATCTTTTTTTTAAATTTAGTCAAGCATATAAAACATCAGCAATAACAAAAAGTAAAAATAAAAACATATATAGACATAAATGAGTACAAATAAATGGGGACAGTAGAACAAGGATCTTGCTTACAATCTTTTTGAAGTGCTGCCTTCTGGCAGAAGATACAGAACAATTAAAACTCGGATCACATGTCTTCTGAATAATTTTTACCTCAGAGCTATATTTGCACTTAACAATGAACTTAAGGGCCACCATCAGTGAACTGTTGGATAGTATTACTTGGTCTGTTGTGTGGATGCTTGGGTGTTTTTAGGAAGGGGGGAATTTGGCAGATGGGGTGTGTTTGGGAATTGTCATGTGTGGGTGTGTGTTGGGTTTGGTCTCTGGGTGTTATGTGAATTTCATTGTATGTATTCATACAATGTCTCAATAAAGTCATTATTATTTATTATTTAAAATACTGTCATTCTGTAACTTGACTCTCTCTTACATAAATATTTATTTTATATTTATGTAAGGTGTCACACCAAAGTAGCAAAGGTCATGATGAAATGAGACTGAGATAGCTCTGATCTCACAGAGGAAGAGGAGAAAATCTACTAATTCCATTAAGAAGTTATAATGTAATTCAAAGCATCTGAAGCATGCTATGCTATTATCTCAATTAACCTTACAAAAATCCTATAGGATGGAACAATATTATTAATCCAGTACTGTAAACTGGGAAAAGAGGCTCAGAGAGAACATTTTTCTTAAATAAAGTGCTTTTAACCAATGTATTAAGTCTTTATGTAAGATTTAAAACATAAACTTCAACATTCACACCCCATGCTTCAAAACACTGCATTTCATCAATTACAATGTTGTTGGTGTCATCAGTGTACTGTATTTGAATAACATAGAACTTTGATCTTAGAAATCTATTTTTGCAATATGAATTCCAGCTTGTTAAAAACATTTGCATTATGGTTTTTATTATTCAAAAACCTCCATGTGCATTCACTACTGCAACTAAAAACTACAGAAAATAGTTATTTATTATTGTGCCTCCAGTTTACCACTTTCATAGCCTTGGAACCAGCCTTGAGATTGGCACCTTGATTTTGTCCTTGGCCCTGATGTATATATATTTTATGATGAGGTGGCCTTTTTCCATACAATGCAAGTCCACATCTTATTATATTTCTTCTGCGTTATTATTGCATTGCATTGTATTGTATGATTGTATTCATGATTAAGTTCGTGTTTGTTGATTGCAGCTTATATGTAGATGGCAAGATGAATGTCCTTTATGATTATGAATGTATCTTATGATTGTAATCACAGTTTGTTTATTGTGTTCATGTAAGTATAGAGCATGTACACTGGAGACAAATTCCTTGTGTGTTCAGACACACTTGGCCAATAAATTATGGTTCTGATTCTGATTACCTGGGATCATTTTAATATGAATTACAATATCAAAAGGCATCCTCAGTCCCAATAACTTTCTTATTCCATGCAATTTTATCCTGACAAGGGAAACATAATTTAGACAAAAAGATGAAAGTCTTAACTAAGTAAATCTACTTTTAAAGTGTTTTAACTTAACTAAAAAATTTAATGTCTTCAATTTAGACAGGGTTGTACTCTTTCCAAAAGGTAGACATATACTCTTAGTGTGTCCAGATTTATATCTATCATTTAAGCCCAAGGTGATATTGATGATCTGGAGTAAATTCAATCAACTGTGTCTGGTCTGGTGATTTACAGATCTTCCTAGTCACAGATGGACTAGATAGAATAGCTGATGCTCTGTGGTAACTTCCTATTTAGAAACTGCAATTAACTTTATGCAAAACTGTTCTTAAAAGCAACTCTGAAATTGAAATTAGTGTAAAATCTAGTAGTGAGTTATCTAGAAAATGTTTTTGAGATGCCATAACACAGATTCTGCAGCACTGATAGCCTATATGCTACTAAAATCGTGAAGTCTAAATATTAATACCGTTTAACATTCATAATGGTTTGTTGAAGTGGGCATCTATCTCAGCAGGTACCAGTCTAAATATCAAAATGAATCACGAGGGCCTTCAAAAGGATACCATTGCTGGGAGAACTATATTATATAGGGATACTGGAGAGGCCTTCTCAATGGAGGCATCCTTATTTTGGAATACCCTCTCATAGGCCAGGCACAAAGCCAGCTGCATGCTCTTGGGTGAGTAATTTCTCTCAGCCCTAGGAAGGAATCAATGGCAAACCACTTCTGGAAAACCTTTCCAAGACAACTACAGTGCTTGTCCAGGTTGTATTCAATTTGTTCCTGAATTCAGGAATGTTTTTTTCCAGAAAAAAAATATTCTAATGTCCTGTGACCCATAGCATTACAGAATTAAGTGAACAAGCTTAGGGAGCATTAACCTGCCATGTATTGGTCTATTTAGGAAATGCATGGGAAGAACATGAGGAGTGAGGGATCTGTACCCAGAAGTTATCTGAACAATGGCTACTCATATCTAACTACATTGTAGGTTTTTAATGTTTGATTATTTAGCTGTCAGGATTTGTTTCTAAAGAGTATGCTTGTGGAGGAAGCATACTCTTTCACACTGAAATTTTTGCCACACTGAAATTTTGTTGACAGAAATCAAATGTAATAATAGTCTACTGAAAGTCTAAATAGTATTGAGTATTCAAATAAAAATATGAAATCTTTAAAGAACATTTATATATTCTATATATATTCTTAGTTGCAATCTTTTGTATTTAATTAATTTAGTCTTTGCTGTATCTTAAATTTGTCTTTCCTCCAAGAAACCCAGAACATTATTTTGGCATTATGATAACCCTGCAAGGTAGATTTGATTGAGAGACAGCAGTTTGGTCAAGACCATCACCATTGCTGCTGATAATAGGACTGAACTTTGGTTTTTTTCAATAAAACCTTGCCTATTTTCCATCTTTACTTATTTTTCATTTCCATGTGAAATACCATTATGAAACTTTACAAATGATCAACCCTGATGCTAATGCACTTCTGTTCTTTATAGAATGCATAAAACACACTGTGGAAAGAAATATTGAATTCGGGGCTTCACAAATTAGAATTAATGGAAAGGGAGTGGTTACAAAATGGAGAAAAGAAAGTCATCAGTTATGTCACATCTTGTCATCCCCAATGCTTTTTACAGGTTTTAGTGACTTTTAGTTTTTGATTTTATGACCATTGAACTACTCCCATAGTCACATGGTCACAATTTGGGTTCTGCCCCACTGGCTCACAATGACAATGGTTGCAGTGTCCTCTGGTCATGTGGCCATGATCTGCAACCTTCCTAGCTGGCTTCAGCCAAGCAAAGTCAATGGGGAAACCCAGGTTTGCTTAATAACCACACGATTTGGTTAACGACTGCAGTAAAAATGTAAAATTGGGTCCAGTCATGTGATGATTCCTTTAACAACTGCATTGCTTAGTGACCAAAATTTGTACCGTCTGCCATAATAAGAAGGCAAGTTAGGCGTAGCCCTGGGAAGGAGGCTTCTGTTCTATTTAGCAAAAATCTTTTGTTTGACTTTGCTTGGGAAAGGAAAAGGAGGCAGGGCTCTGGCAGGACAACTCTGCAGAAGTCAGGGCAGGCATGCACAAAATGGTGACCATAGTGGTTTTCATGGGAACTGATTACAGCAAGCCATTCAAAATCTAGAAGCAGCAGTGGCAGCCCTAGAAATGGAGAAGGCAGTACATTATCTAAGATTTCAAAATATAATACAGGATAAGGAGGATATGACAGAAATAATAATAAATTTGCTGATGGAAGCTTTAAAAATAGACAAAGCAGAAATGCATGTTGAAATTGATGAGATATTTTGAATGAACACAAAATATGCAAGGAAAAACAAACTACCTAGGGAAGGCCATGTAAGATTTATAAAAAAAACAGTAAGAGAAGAGATATTGAGAAGAGTCAGAGATGAATCATTGTCATATAAAGACAAGGAAATCATGGTGTTGAAGCAGAGTCCTAAGAGAATAAGAGAACTGAAGACAATATCATTTTTTGACAACTAATTAATTTCTAAAGGAATAAACTTTAGATGGTTAATGCCAGAGGGGATCTTAATTAATTGGAATAATACAAGATACCTCTTGGATTCAGTTTGGAAAGCTGATGATTTTGATGAAACACAGAGAGCATTTTTGGGTGAAGGATCACAATATCAACAAGAGGATAGAGAAGAACAAAAAAAAGTGGTTATCATATGTGGTGGACATGTACGTATACAAAGAGGTATTGAATAAAAAATCATACTTGGTTAGAAAAAATATTAGGGAAGCATATACATTTTAAACCTGAACTTTAAATGGAATATTTTCAAACTTGGGACTTATTCTATTAATGGTTGGAGAAAAGAACAAGGGAGTAGGAATTAAATTTGTATTAGCAAATTATATACTCAGACAAATGTACTATTTTAATTGTTTTGAATAAAAATATAAACTATATCAGAAAAAAAATCATTTTTCTACTGCATTGTCTTTCAAACTTAACAACTTTAAGATGTGTGAACTTTCACTCCCAGATTCCCCCAGCCAGCATGCTGAGAGTTGAAGTCCACCCATCTTATAGTTGCCAAGTTTGAAAATCTTTGCCCTTCTGGAAAGGAATAGAGAAAATTCATTTGTCACGGAGAAAATCTATGTGATCATAGGAGTCAAAAACAACTTGATGGCACATAATCAATCAAGCATAGGAAAGAGAGGAAAGAAAATTGGCTGGCACTTTCTTCAGTATTCCTCCTGTCAAAGAAAGCAACCATTGCCCTCATATCACCTGAAGTTCAGGAATGATTTTCATCTCAGTGGAGCTGACAATAAAGAGGGCCAACTAACCAACACTGTCAAAATCTTTCCATTCACAAGAAAGTGACTAATCGCATTCATTGTTGTTAATACATTTTTTTCAAAGGCTGTTCACTTTTGCCTATCTTTCTGGCACCAGCATGAAAGAGATTGTCCTTGATATAAAACAGGGAAATTATTTTGAGGAGTCTAAAATGAAAAATACACCACATTCAAAAACTCCCTGGGGACACAGTGCTGGCAACAGGAGAGGATACTTTGGGAACTTGATAACTGTGGGCAGAAGCCAACTTACAAGAAGCAGGATGTGAGTCAGTGTCGCACATATAATTTTGTCCTTCAACTGTTAGGGATGGATGAGGGCTTTGAGGGGAATAATTGAGGAACTACTGAATCGGCTACTCGTCATTGCCTGTTCAATTTCTGCTTTCTGAGTTGGCCAACTCATCTGCCTAAAAGAGAATTTGCACCAGCTCCAAAACCACTCCCCTTAACAATTGCTAGTTTGACAGAAGGAAACAATTATTAAATGCAGGGAGAGCAATCATTCATTAAAACATTTTAATAAAGTTTAAATTGATACCAAATATTTATATATATATATATATATATTAATGACACTGCCTACTTTTTAAGCTGCTTTCTGCCCTGCTCTTCAAGTCACAAAGGTGCTTTTTCGAAAGGCAACTGGATTTTGTTTTTCATCCAAGAGGTTTCTTCATTTCTGAACTGAAGAAGCTTCTTGGATGAGAAGCAAAGTGTCTTCAAGGAAAAACAAAGTTCAGTTACCTTTCAAAAAACACCTTTGGGACATGTATTATCTGAATGACTGAGAATCTCCATAGACACTCCTCTTCAAGTGCAATTCCAACATCTTTTTTAAAATACCAAGTGTACTTATTCATCTCCTCCAAATTGGACATCTTCCATGGGAGAGCAGGACCTGGAAAAGTTTGTTTGTTTGTTTGTTTTTCCTATCTCTAAACTGCCCATCTTACTTTCAGTGACCAAAGACCATTTGTAATACTTTGATTTCATTTTTAGCTTCTTATAAATTAAACATAATAACAATTACTTTCTTCACAATAGTTAAAGTGAAGAAATGAAATTTAGTAAAATGCTATAGATGGTTCAGGCATTGGAAAGCACCTTATTCTTTTACCAGTGCTAGAAGATACTAACTTCCTTTTATTCTTTTTTTATTTTTTACTAAAGAGAAGTAGTAAGAAAAAGGGGCACTAATTCTAGGACTATATAAGAACAATCTCAGTTCTTTTCTATGACTGTGATGTTTCCTCATGTTCATCTGGAGCAATGCTATTATTTATCGTATCCTGTGAGAAGTGTTCAAAAGATATCTTGGAAGAGTTTGATTAGAACTTCCCTGTGTCCTCATCCATGAACTTAAGTTTAATAGCTGTGCATATGTCTCTTTGTCAGTTTGGGTGGTTCCTTAAAAGCAAAACTTTAAGAAGTCCAGATTCAGGTCTAGATATTTTAGCACTCTAGGCAAAGTCATAGCCTATGGTTTGGTTCATCTTCCAATTTTGTTAGAAGTTTCCTAAACAAAATCCCTTTTACGTATGCAATTGAGATGAAAAAAGATTTGAGTTGCTGGACACTGCAACTGCTGAGAAGATATCCAATATAGTGTGGCAAGAAATTCAATCATTATTGAAACAGCAGTTGAAGACAATCCATATGAGAAGCCAGAGAAAAAGTGGAAGTGATTCTCACATGAAAATATCAGAGTAACTAAGCAAGAAAAGCAGCCAAAGTAGCAGGCAAATGGCAAGAAGCAAGGAGATTGAATGCAGATTTCCAAAGAGCAGCAAGGACTGCTTTTATTGCAATCAGATAGAAGATGACTGCATAAAGGGCCACACCAGGATGGTATTTGTAGAAGTCAAAAGGATTCAAACTCCATTTACTGCCCATAAAACCATCATCAAAGCAAGCAAGGGAAAGAACTGATTGACCAACAAGGTGTCAAGAACAGATGGTAAGCATATATAGAATAGCTGTATGCCAGCAACAATGAGGCCCAGCCTCCTCAGAATGATGAGAAAAAAGAACCAGAAATAGAACTAAATAACAATGCCCCAGTATTGATACTATTACCACAGAATTGCTGGGGCCTTTACCACCTACAACCATCGCAGCCTTGTGCCAGAAAATCTGGGAAATGAATACAAACCACAGTACTGGAACAATCAGTGTTCATTCATTTCATTGCCAAAAAAAGGATGATTCCTAGGATTACTCCAATTGCCGCACAATTACCCTCATCCTTCACACTAGTAAGATTCTCCTTAAGATCATACAACAACGTCTGGCATGAACCATCGAAAGGGAATTACCAGATGTTCAAGCTGGCTTCAGAAGGGATCAGGTCACTCATTACGATATTGCAAATATGCTGGAATCATGGAAAACTCTCCAGAATGTCAAAAGAACATGTGCATCTGCTTTATTGACTACAAAAAAGCCTTGGATTGTTTCAATCATAAGAAGCTGTGGAGAGCCCTAGAAGACTTAGGGCTGCTAAACATGTGGTCAAGTTGCTGCAATCATTGTACACAAGTAGGAAGCCACTGTGCAAACACTATATGGAGAGACTGGTTCAAGATAGAGGAAGGAGTGTGCCAAGGTTGCATTCTTTCACTTTTCTTTTTCAAGTTGCATGCTGAACTAATCATGGGGAATGTGGTACTTGAAAAATCAAAATCCAGAGTCAAGAATGGTGTGGGAGGGAAAGCAATTCAATATGTGGTAACACAACAGACCTCTCAAGACCAAATATGTCCTGAAATATCTGATCAAAAGGATTAAAGAAGAAAGTGAGAAATTTGGCCTCTTTCTAAGCATCAAAAAGATGAAGTTCATGATGACTAGAAGGAATGGTAATGTTGAAATAACAATTGAAATAACAATTGAATGCACACAAGAATTCCCTTTCCCAGGATCACACATTGATCAAAAGAATGAATGCAGTCCAGAAATAAACTAAACGATTGACCCAAAGTCATCAAGCAATTTCAATTGTCACGAGGGTATCTGAACCAAATGTTCTAGTTGTGCTTCAAGATTTTAACCAATATACTCCATTAGTTGTACCGGAGCTTTCAATTTTGACTCATCACATTTTTGTATTTTTGTCTGCTTATTTACATGAATCCATATGATTATATACTATATAATCACAGTATTTTGTACTTTTAAAAAATAATTTATATACTCCTTAGGGAATTGTGCTGACCCTATATTATCATGTATTATTAGAAAACATCCCTCTTACTTTTTTCATCAGTAGTAAAGATTCGACCAAGTTTTACTGGAGACGGCCTTGTAAATTATCTTTGACGAGCATCTCAAAGGACAGAGAACACTGAAACCCCCAAATTCTTATCCAGAATGTGTTAAATAAAATAAAGATTTCATAGGTTATATTTTGAACTAAGGAGCTACTTGATCACAAGCTGCTATTATGGGGAACCACATCCCACAGAGAATTCTATTACCACAATAAAAGATCCTATGGGAATGGATGCTATTCTAGCATCAGTTTTAATAAGGGTATCTTGATTTCAAAATAATCTCCAGGAAAAGAAGGAAAAGGTAAAGGAAAAAATCTGCATAGCTAGTTTTGAAAGGTTGTATGGAAAAACCTGGATAAAGTCTGAGATCTAATACCTTCAGACTAGAGAGGTAGGGCATTATCTGCTTGCCACAAACCTACCTTTATGTATTTAACAGCTGAATTGTTCACTTCATGGACTGTAATAGCTGAACTGAATTGCCCACTTCACGGAGTCTCTAATGTCCAAAAATTATTTCTCACTGATGAATATATAAACTCAAAGATCTCCATTCTGATCTATTTGTCCCGTGTCATGCATTGAGGAAGCAGAAAATGTTTCCTTTAAAGCATGCCGTGTGGGGGTGTGGAGATGCAATAAATTTAGCCTTTCCCTGAAGAGTTGATGGTTTAAGTTTTGCAGACAATTAGCCTTCTTGACTAGAGAGATGAGCTCGTCCCTATGAACTGACGAGACTCGAGAAAGTGAGGAGCCCATACTTACGAATAAGGCCTACTCCGAGGTGCGTAAGATGAGAGTCAAGGCGACGCGATCTTAGACAAGGTCCACGTCGTGAGGGTCACCAGATGTAATAATCATGGGTGAAATGCTGGTCTGCGGGGCCCCTAGACCGGGGTGCACTCAGCCAGAGGCTGAGCGGGCT
>JANHFO010056957.1:0-10424 GCA_032468095.1 Pareas carinatus
ATTCCCCAGCCAGCCATGGCTGGCTGGGGAATTCTGGGAGTTGAAGTCCACAAGCCTTAAAAGGGACCCAAGATTGGAGACCTCTGCTTTAAACTTTGAGATTATGACATAATCACATGGTTATATATACATACATTTCGAGACTGCAGGAAATGAGACTTGAGAAGTAAAAGACAAAGCATCATTTGTCAGTTTTGGAAGAGGGTTGGTAAATATGTGATCCTGAAGGTACAGAATGCAGGTCCCATCATCCCGTCCCATTGGCTGCAGCGGTTAGAGCTGATGGGACCCGGAGTCCGTTCTGCAGGAAACGTAGGCATTAACGCAGAGTTTGGTTTAAGGCAGGTCTACTCGTAACTCTGAAAGCCCACATCGACCACCCAGGCCAGGCTACAGGCTACAGTGTGGAAAGGATCGACAACACTCGTTGGGGGTTTGAGGTGGCCCGTGTGTGCAAAATTCAGGCTTGAGTTTGATGGGTCACAAATTGTACAAACGTACAATGTAGTGTGGAGGGAGAACATTTGCGTTACGACCATGCTTGCCGTTTGTGCAATCAAGACAGAAACCGAAGGATTTCAACATTGTTTTGTTCAGCGTTTTTCTCCTGGAGTAGGACAGTGCACGACGTGGCTGTGCTGTTCAGAGGTGTGAGCGCGTGTACGTAAACACGCATGCATATATATGCAAGATGCACTAAAACGCTGTATGCAGGTATGTGTGTGTGTAGTGTTTTAGTAGACCTTGCAATCCTGCTGTGAAAAATGAGAAGACCCAGAATGACATTTTTTGTGTATTTCCTAGGTTGACGTTGGCTCTTCCTTGGGATCCTCCTGCTCTTCGCGCTTAAGTCCCTGGGAATTTTAAGAAGGCAGGAAAACGTCACAGTCGGGTTGGACTAAGGCGCTGTTGGATAAACCACAGTGGTGGGGTATGCACGCTGGATTAAAGCTGCAAATTCCGTCTTACTGAAGCACGGAAGGGGTGAGATTCAGAGGAACGCCGAATCAAAACTTGGCGCAACAATAATCATATATTGGGGGGGGGGGGTGTCTCCAAACTTGGCAACTTCCAAGACTTGTGGACTTTAAATCCCAAACCGGGTGAGGAATTCTGGCAGTTGAAGTCCACAAGTCTTATCAGCTGTCAAAGTTTGAAGACCCCCCCTGAACTATATATTATGGTTGTAAACTAAAGAAGGGACCGAGGAAGAAAAGAGCATCGATCGCCCATTAAACGGGGATGGAGCTGCTTGGTCAGCTGAAAGGGTGGGACTAGAACAGGCTCTATCATCTATGGCAGTGATGGCGAGCCTATGACACACCTACACAGGCAGAGCCCTTTCTGCTGGCACGCGAGCCAAGCTGCCGCAACATCGCCCCCGAGCTGAGCCGGCTCAGGAAGGAGTGGCGGCCCCTGGCAATGGCATCACGCAGCCATGGGCGTGCTCCAAAAGAGAGCCGCGGCACCTGCGACCCACCTGGGCACTTGGATGTCTAAAAGATTAGCCATCACGGACCTAGGGCAGTCTTCTGATGAACACGAATCCTGCGGCCGTTTTAAAGCCATGCGCATCCCCACCCAGGTCTACGCCGTCCCACTCATTCCTTCAGAAATAAACGAAACAGTTGCTGCACAAGTAGAACCAACAAGTACGGCTGGAAACCCCAGGGTGGGGGCCTTTGGACAAGGAACTTCGGGACCCCGGTGTGACAACCTGAAGCGGCTGCCCGTCCCGATTCCCTAAATCCAGCGGGATTAAGATCTCTGCCTCTTTTTTTCCCCTGAACCGCTTCTTTCAGCACTTTCTGCCCTCCGTGATAAAAGTTTTACTTATTTTTTTAACAAAAAAAAGCATGAATTCCATGATGCGGTCGATTTGCTGGCTTCCAACCAACGGTGAAGGGGCACTTCAGCATTAGACTTTATACCTATAATCATCTTTGGAGGGCCTAACAGCCCAGCAGCACTAGGCCAATCAAGGGCATAAAAGTCTATCGCTCTCGAGAAGAACAAGGCGTTCAAGCTTGTTACGGGGAACGGACAAGGATGCTCAAGGAGAGAGGAGCGGGCGGAATTGCAAAACAAGGGAAGAGAAAACAGCTCTTCCCTTTGAGATCACAACAAACCCCCGGCCAGGCTAGGAAACCATCAACGTCTTCGGGACTCATCAAACCGAAGCATCTACAAGGTCAAGTTGCTCTTTTGAGCACAAAAGAACAGGCTGCAATGCTCACTCCAGGTGACACAGCTTGCACAAACTCCACTCGCCAAGGTCAACGCAACCAATTAGTAGTTTTATTCGCTGCCACCGCCCCAAAGGATAAGTGCCAAGTGCGCAAAATTGTCATGAACAGGCTGGCAAACCCGTAATGGAATTACTGCATATGCCTCCTTCGAACGTCTAGCTTTAGGTGTGATATACAACTGGGGTCTTCAAGCTTGCTAACTTTGAAGATTTGTGGGTTTCAACTCTTGAAGTCTATACACCTTAAAATCCACAAGTCTTAACAGTTGCCAAGTTTGGAGAGCCCTGTTCTACAGAGAACAATCATTCCTCTCCTTCTCTTTCGGTAAGAGACATCCAGTTCTGGATGAACCTCTCCACGGTGTCACCAAGCCCTCGTTCAAAGGTCAGCCTTAGCAAAAAGGCAACACCGCTAGTGGACATGACAGAGAGGAATCAAAATTGACCTTGAAATCACATGAAAGCACCGGATGTTTAATTGCAGGAATGAAGAATGCATGATTAGAAAGGGGCTTTTTGGGGGGATGGGTTTGACGTGAGGTGTCTGTTTCAGGAGGGCTGACTTGTCCTTTTTTTAAAAAAATAATAAAATCTGTCATCTTTCTGGGGTGGAAATGCAGAATTTTGTTCCCCTGCATGCTTCCAACGCAGTAGGTCATGCGAATTGTTTTAACAGGAGGCATGCACGGCCTTTTGTACAGAGTAAGATTCATGGCTTGCAGGCAGGTGTCTGTAGCCGCATTAGGGGCACTTGCGCTGTGTCCAAGCCATGCAGACACTATGTGCTCAACAATGCTACACAAACAAGGGATACAGGTTGGGTTTGAACCAATGGAACGTCTGCCCAATATTGGCTGAACCCCAAGGCAGAGATGAAATTCCACCAGGGAAAAGGCAGGAACGGGCCAGGCCGATGCAAAATCAGCCCAGTGGCTCCCCTCTTCCAAAACACCTTAACCCGCTACGCCACAGGTGAGGAACGATGTCGCCTTTGTGACTTGTGGACATGGCTGGCTCAGGAATTCTGGGAGTTGAAGTCCACAAGTCATAAATGGGCCGTCACCCCTACTCTACACTACAAATGCATAGATTGACTTCACTGGACGTCTAAAACCTCCCTGCCCGGAACGCCCGTGGGACTCTCAAAAGGGCAGCTACTACGGTGGCTAGCTGGTTTTCGGAGATGGGGGGGGAGAGGAGTCGGTCAAATACCCCAACCTCTAGCAGCGTGCTACAATTCACAGGCAGGCCTGGTTACAGAAGCACCGTTTATTGGCTACGTCAGAATGTCACTGATTTGGACCCAGAGGTCTTCATGGAGCTTAGCTGTACGCCACCGCATCCTTCGAGAGACCCGGAATATTTTCTCTCTCTCTCTTCTGCAGCTATTGAGGCAGTGTGTAAAAAAAAAAAAATGTCGAGGTGCCTCACCCCCACCCCCCTAACCCCCTTCTAAATAACGGATGAGTTATAAATTAAATTAACCCCATTTTTGTTAAAAAAAAACAGTTAAATTAAAAAATACTTTGTGGGCGCGGTCCCCAGGCATCCACGGCCCCGTTTTCAGACTCTGCATCTGCCCCCCCAGCCAAGGGTCTCCGGGCGTAACGTCGAGTCTCCCCCCCCTTGTCCCCCCAAAAAGCAGCTGGCTGAAGAGGAGCTTCCCAAAATTGAGGCAACGGAGGTCGTTCCCCAAAGGAAGGGAAGGGACTGAACCAAACAGCTGCCAGGACAGCCGGGGGAGGAGGAGATATTGCTACATTTATGAGATCCATTTTGCTCTGCTCGTTTTCTACGGGGTCAACTTTTGTCAAAAGAATTCCACCCATGGTGAAAGTAGTGTTGTGTTTTTCTGCGTACAGTTCGAACCCAGGTCAGGAATACTAATCTTGGGTCGCTCTCGTCCCCCAAAGGCCTGCTCTTTTCCTGGCTTTTTAGGCGAGCGAAAGGGATTCCGCCACCCCTTTTCAAAGCAGCACCGATTTGTTCATGGGCAACCCATCAGCTTGGTGCCTGTAGTGGCGGGCGGGGCCGGGGGAACTTGGATACTGGTAGGGGGGCGAGCCGAGTTCCCCCGAGGCTGTCCTGTATCTCAGAGGGCTGTCCATGGGAAGGGTGGGAAGGCTGTGGTCTTCGAGGAGCTTGGGCTGAAACGCTGGGTGCCTCTTCAAGTTGCCGAAGTGACTTCGGCCACCGTCTCCAACCCAGGGTTGCCCGTAGGCTCCCTGTCTGTACATTAAAGGGGGGTCCGGCCATTTTTTATGATCTGCCAGATAATCCACTGGAGGAACTGGAGGACGGAGGCCTCTGGGCGACCTGGGACCGCTTGGGAAGGCGTCATCTGGGAGGACCTCTATCCGACTAGAAGGGGCGACAACAAGATTCTGGTGGAGGGCAGAGTAGTTTCGAGGCAGCTTATCAGAGAGCATCGGGTGAGTTTCCATCCTGTCCATCTCTGGCGGGAAATCGGGAATATACAACTGAGTGGCGGAGTTGGTCCGAATCCCGTGATTGTGCTGTGTGGTTACGAAGTTACCTCCTTTGGACATGTGCTTTGGAGAATACCCTTGGTAAACCGGTGGATTGTTATAAGATGGCGGCGGTTGTTTCATATGATGTCCAACAACCGATCCGTCCGATTGGGATGAGTATCTGAGAACTCTCGGTTGAGAGCTGAAGGCATGACTGATAGATATTTTTGGTGGACTAGATCCTATCTCGACCGGCCTCCTGGAGCCGTTGGAGAACGCTGCCTTCCTTGGACTTTGCAGAACAACCCTTCCTGGCACCTCCTCCACTAAGCTGTCGTTCCCCAGATCAGCTTCGGAAACGTTGTCGTACAGTGAGGCATTCGACCCGCGCTTGCTCTCCTCCACATCCCAAACCCTAATGTTCTGCTTGAGGTTGAAGAGCTGAGCTTCGTCGTCAGGAGCAGAGGCTGTTCCCATCCTGCCCTGCTTTGGCGATCTACTCTTAAACTCCATGGTGATTTTGGTCGTTTTCTCAATGATCTTGACGTCGGAAGGCTTAATCCACCTCGGTACAAATTCTTTCCCTGTAGTTAATACTGCGTTGGTGTTTTGGTTCGCAGCTGCATTGTGTTTCTGCTTGGGATCACCCTCTGGTTGCATGTCAGGCTTTCTTCCGGGGTTCTCCCCATCGTGTTTTGGCAACCCGCTTTGTGGGTTTGGTGTTACCGGCTTTTGCGGATGTCTCACGGTGGGCTTCTTCTCCAGAGAATTTTTTCTTCTTGGGCGATTCGGTGAATTTTCTCGGGCTTTCTCCGCCCGTGCTGTGGGCGAGTTTTCCCGGTCTCTCGTTGTCTGTGCGGCAGGTGGGTTTTCATGGCCTCCCTCTCCGTACCTTCTTGGTGAACCTTCTCGGCGTCCTTCTCCAGTTCTCTGGCTTGCCCGAGCATCCTTTGATACATGGTTGGCCTTTTGCCCATTGACTAGATGGGTGAGATTCAGCATGGCAGGCTGATTGTCGGGTAGAGTTTTCCCCAACTTCTTTGGAAATTCATCCTCTTTACCTAGAAAGCAAACAATATAAAATTAGCACTTAATATGTCTTGCCAATAAACTGTGGTTATTTATTAGCTTCATGAGGCCTCCAATCAAAGACTCAAGGCATCTTGTAACGAAAAACTCAACAAATAAGCAAACTCTCACCACGGCCTCATAGATACATTTGGCCTGGGTTGCTGTTTTCTACATAATGGATTATAGGGTGTGGAATAGATAAAAAGAAAAGAACAATGCTGGAAGTTTCAAAAGGTTAGAAGATATCGTTCATTTTTCCTTTCCTCCTTTCCCTTTAAGTAGGGAAAGGAGAGGAGAAGGGAGAGAAGAAGGAGGGATGAAAAGAGGGACAGAGAAGAGGGGGAAGAGGAAGGAGAGAGAGATAGGAAAGGATGAGGAGAAGGAGGAAGAGAAAGAAGAGAAAGGGAAGGACAGAAGAAGAAGAGGAAGAAAAGGACAGAGGTAAACACGGAGCTATTAATGGTATGGAAGGATAACTGTTGTTGTTCAGGTTATATACAGTGGATTGTTTTTGATTTGTTGATACCTGTTAGATGATTGAATACTGTAATCTATAAAATGGCTGGCCCTTCATACTGAATGCAAGTGTTTAAAATAAAAAGTCAAATAATTAAAAAACAGGATAATGATTACGATAGTTATCTACAAATATTAAAATATATAGGTGTTTGAATAATATTTGCATTAGATAAGTATGTATAAAACTGTAACTGCTTACTGCTGAAATGATTTACTGTTTTATGTTTTGTTTAATCTCTGTCATATTTTTTTTCTACTTTGCTGTTAAAGTCTGTTTTTGCTATTAAGTAAAAAAGCAATAGAAAAATTAGAAAAAGAAGAAGTTGCTGTCGATTTTGTGCTCAAACGCAACACCCCCCCACTCTCCCTGGATGGTAACCCCTGCAGGCAGCATGTCTGACTATCAAAAACTCATTCAAGCGAGCAAGAGTTTTCTGAGGAATGCAAGTCACGTTTTTCCAACCTTGGGTGATCCAAACTGTACCGAAAGTGTGTTTTCTATTGAATGGACAGGGCTGGCTTTCCGGAAACCGCTGCAGATCAAGGCTTAATTTTAAAAGACTGCTGAACCCTCGTTTCTGAAACTTTGACGTAGTCAACAATTACTTGGCAGAGGGGAGAGCTTTTTTCAGTCTGCTGTGAAATTTTATAGATGTGCATCCTCTAACAGCCACAGGGTTGAAACAGAATATTGGATGAACTGAATGATATTATATTTACTGGGAAATCACGACCAGTTTTAAACCTCTCGCTCTCCGAGAGCAGACTGCGCAGTCAACTATTTCCATCCCCCCCAAAAAAACTGGAAGGAGGGGGGGGCTTAAATCATTATGCTTTTCTCTTAGAATTGGGTGTGACCAAGTCCTGCATCTGCTGAAAACAACCAGGGCCCTTTCTTTGATTTCTAGCAGAGGAGCTTCCCTCTCTCCCTCAAATTTTGGCTGTGCACAAGACCCTTCTGAAGTTATCACCAAACTGGAATTTTCAGCTATAACGCGAGGGTAAAGAATTAACGACACAATCTTTGTTTTGTGGCATCGTTTTTCACAAATGGTTTGATGTGCGACATGATGAAATGCTTTGTGACCTGATGGCTGTACTTTATCACACGATGACACGATGAATGCACTTTATGATTATGAATGTATCTTAGGACTATAATCATGGTTTGCCAATTATAGCTCAACATGACTATACTTTATGATTATGAAGGCCCCTAATACGGACACGACATGATGAATGTACTTTATGATAATGATGTATCTTAGGATTGTAATCATGGTTTGTCAATTATAGCCTTATGATTTGCCAACTGTAGCCTGTATGTACCGTATTTTTCGCACCATAGGACGCACCGGACCATAAGATGCATGGTGCCCAGAGGCCTCTCATTTGGAACACGAGTGTGCACCCACGGGGTGCTGGGAAGCCTCCAATTCGGCTTGCAGGCCGTTCTCAGGACTTTGGACCACCCCGCGGAGCGATCTCCCACGCTTTTGGGGAGTATTCACTCCATAAGACGCATATACTTTCCCCCCCACTTTTTTTGGGGGGGGAGGAAAGTGCATCTTATGGTGCGAAAAATACGGTAAGTATTGAACATGTATACCAGACACAAAATCCTTGTGTGTCCAGACACACTTGGCGAATAAATTCTAATTCTAATTTACATTATTAAAGCCATCACATTAGAAGTGTTTCATTTCAAATTGATGGAAACAGAATGAAATGACTTCTTTTTGGGGGGTCCTGATCCTGTATTGCGAAGGATGCCTGTCCAAGTCAGGGTAGGGTCCCGTTAGCTGGGAAAACGTTGCACGTCCCTCTTCTGGAATTATTTGGCCGAGGTCTCCTCTCATCAAATGGTACAGAATAGAATATTCCTTATTGACTAAGTGTGATTGGACACCCAAAGAATTTGCTTCTGGTGTAGAAGTTCTCGGCGTACATATAAACAACAGAGTAATCATAAGATGCCAATAGGAGAAGGGACTAGGAAATATGAGAAGGATAAGAGCAATACAGTCCTACTACATGGTGCTGTAGGAATTAGGTGTTCAGCACAGCGATGGCATGGAGGAAAAGACCGTCCCTGTGTCTGGTTGTTTCGACATGTGATGCCCTATAGCAGCATCCCAAGGGGAGGAGTTGAAACAGTTTATGTCCAGGATGTGAGGGGTCTGTCGATATTTCCTCAGCCCTCCTTCCGACTCACACAATATGCAGATCTCCTGTGGAAGGCAGGCTGGTTGCAATTATCTTTTCTGACGTCCTAACTATGTGTATATGGGTAGTTGCAACTAGATGCAGATGCTTTATGCCAGGGACGGCCCGTCTTGGCAACTTTAAGGCCTGTGGACTTCAATTTCCGTGGCTGAGGAATTCTGGGAATTGAGGTCCACAAATCTTAAAGTTGCCAAGACGGGACACCCCCAGCGCTATGCTTAATCTTGCAGCAACCTTTCCAAAATGTGAACCTGAATTCTCTGTAAAACACCGTCACATGAAACAGCAGCCTGGCAACCAGCCTGCAAAAGCATTCTTACTGCAAATAATTTCACTGAAGCTTTCATTTCAAGCTATTTTCATTCTCCGAGCCACCTGTGCATTATACAGAAAGGCAGGAGGAAATCAGATCTTCATTCCAATTCCATCAGGCTGCAGATCAGTCACCTCAAATCTCTCTTTCTCTGTCTGTCTGTCTATCACCCCTCCGCCCTCTCTCATCCCTCTCTCTATGGATCTATTTCATCTCTCTATCTCTCCCTATCCTATCTCCCTATCTCATCTATCATCTAGCACCTATCTATCTCATCGCTCTCATTTCTCTCTCTCTTCTATTTCTACATTTCAACTCTCTATGTCTACCTATCTCCTCTCTCTCTCTCTCTATCATCTATCTATCTACCACTTACCTATCTCATCTTTCTCTCTCTCTCTCATTTCTCTCTCCCTATCTATCTGTCTATTTCATCTATCTCTAACTATCTCATATCGATAGATAGATAGATAGATAGATAGATAGATAGATAGATAGATAGATAGATAGATAGATAAAGAACCCTAAAATAATCCTCACATCTTAAGAACACTGAGAGGGAAGGGACCCATTATGAAATTTTGCTCCTTTCCCTTAATTTTACAAGTAGCAGATTTCCCTGTAAAGTCCAGCAACAAAAGACAAAGATCGAGGCGCTTCTGTTCTGCAGTGGTTTTATAGCGAGGCAGTAGATTATTTGCCCCGCTCGGAAAAGAGTGGCAAGGAGTCATCCCTTTTAACCTAATGAATCCAGGATCAGAAAACAACGGACAGGAGAACATTTCAAGTGAATAACAAAGGGTGAGACACAAAAAAATAAATTAGCTTTGCAGATTTTATATGGTGGCACAGTGGTTAGAGTGCAGCATTGCAGGCTGACTCTGCCCACTGCCAGGAGTTTGATCCTGACCGGCTCAAGGTTGACTCAGCCTTCCATCCTTCCGAGGTCGGTAAAATGAGGACCCCGATTGTTGGGGGCCATAGGCCGACCCTGCAAACTGCTTAGAGGGGGCTGTAAAAGAATTCTGAAGCAGTCTAACGGCTATTGCTATACGGAGGCAAAAGATCTGTAGAATCGGTGTAAAAGGTCCGTTTACACAAACAAAACAAGGAGACCTAAAAGAGGAAGCATGGGGATGGATGACTGGTTTATAGAAGCTGCAGTCACAAAGGTAGGGTGAAACTCATGGGAAATATGGCGTCATTAGCTCTAGAGTTATTTTATTTAATTTTACTATAGATGGACATCGTTTTATTGTTCTCCCCATTTTTAATCAGGCCTTATGTAATGTTTTTAATAGGTTTGTATTCTTTGTGTTTGTGTTGTGCTTTTATGTTGCCTGTGAGCCGCCCTGAGTCCTTCGAGAGAATGGCGGGGTATAAATAAAACTTATCTATCTATCTAACCCCTGCTTAGAAGCATCTTGCCTTTTGCCGCGCTATAAAAACACCTATTCACCCAGGCCAGTCTGGCCTAACCACACCTTCCTTCCGCTTACTAACCACTATTAATTTTATCCTAATTGTATATTTCTATTTTAAATTATATTTTCGTTATAAATTGGTTTTAAATTGC